>MJUU01020661.1:101704-176672 GCA_002080025.1 Modiolus philippinarum
ACCCATACCCCTAACTTTGGGCTTTATTAACCACAGCAAAGTCTAAGGCATCCCTAACCCTAATCATTTTTCATTGCGGAACCCTAGTCTTATCATATTTACCCTAACCATACTGATATCAGATTTCCTTGAAAATATAAAACGTCAACTATGAACTGACACAAAACATCAATGACATGGATATGAACAAAATGAATGAACACATAACATATGGAAGCACTCTGATATGAATGTTAACAAGTAGAAGACGAAATAAACGTTAAGTGATACTATGAAAATAAATTGATACCGAAGATAATATGAAAACACACTGGTGTGAACAATACATATTAACAGAAACGTTAATATATCAACATGAAGAGATACAAATATATGAACATTGGCAGGAATGTTAACACATAACGTTGACTACGAACACAAATACAACAAAACATGACAACAAATGCAAACTTGAACACCAAAACACAATAGGAAATGTAAAATATGAATACAAATACAACAAAATATAAAAACAATGTGAACTATGACTATGAACTGAAACAAAACTTAACAACTTTGATATGATATTGATATAAACATAACATATGGAATCACTATTCTATGAATAATAACAAGTAGAAGACCAAATAAACATCAAGTGACAGTATGAAAACAAATTGATATTGAAGACAATATAAACTACAAATACAAACATAAAGATTATCATGAAGTAAAAGAAAATAAGAAAACAAATTGATATTGAACACAATTTAAACAATACATAGAGGCATTAATGGTGAATGATCAGCATAAAGTGATACAACATATGAAAACACACTGATGTCAACAACAAATACAAATAAAGAAGTCTAAACATCAATATGAAGTGAAACAAAATGAAAACCTACGAATGTAAACACGAACACAACAGAACATTACAACTTAACAACATTAATGTAAGCTAGACAAAGAATGACAATGAATTGACACAGAACATGTAAATATATGAACATTAACACGAATATGAACACCAAAACACGACACATAACTCCAAGTATGAAAACAAAAACAACAATAAACGACAACATATTGATATGAACTGTTCCGTGAAAACATAATATGATATGTTAAATATAAACACAAGCACAACAAAGTATGAAACCAAATATGAACTTGGACATCAAAACATAACGTGACACATAAAATATGAACACAAATACAACAAAACATGACAACATAATGACATTGATATGAACTGTTAAATGAAAACATAACATGATACTAAGAGCTGAAACAAAACTTAAACATAACGATGAACGTAAATATATAGACATATTAACTTTGATATAATAACAAATGGAGGACGAAACATTAAGTGATACTATCAAAGCAAATCGATACTGAATACAATATGATCTACAAATATAAACATAAATGTTACATGATTAACCTGAAGTAATAAAAAATATGAAAACTAATTGATATTGAGGATAATATGAACGATAAAAACCAGTATAATGGTAAACGATCAACATGAAGTGATACAACATATGAGAACACACTGATGTGAACACCAAATACAAGTAGAAATGTTCAAATATTAAACATAAGCGACACAAAATATGAACACATATTGATATTGAATCAATTTGAACAACAAATTCAAGCATTAATAGTAAAAGATCAACAGTAAATTGAACAAACATATGAACATTGATACGAATATGAACACCAAATCATACACCTAACGCTAAGTATGACTATAAAGTGATATAAAACATATGAACATTAACACTGATATGAACAAAAATATAATCAGAAACATTGAAATATGAAAAATAAACGACATTCATATGAACTTTAATGATAAAACTGAAACATAACTTGAAATCTCCAATGAATTGACAAACATTATAGCAATATATAGTCATTGATATGAAAAACAAAAGACGAAACTTACAATATCAAGATCATATGATACAAAACATTATAGATTAACCACATTCATGAGAACTTGAATATCAAAACACAACATGTAACATGAGATATGAACAAAAATACAATGTTAAATAAATGTTAAAACATGAACATGAACTGATACAACATATGAATTTGAACACCAAATACAAGTAGAAATGTTTACATATGAACATTAAACGACACAAAATATGTAAACATGCATACATTCACATGAATGCTAACACCAAAATACGAAACATAACGTTACCTATGAAAACAAACACAACAATAAATGACAACAAATGCAAACTTGAACACCAAAACACAATATGAAATGTAAAATATGATAACAAACAAAACAAAACATCACAACATAAAGACATTAAAAGAACTGTTACATGAAAACATAACAAGATACATTAAACATTAACAATAACACAACAAAACATCATACCTTAACCATATTCATTTGATCTGTTACATGAAAACTTAATATGATATGTTAAATATGAACATAAATGCAACAAACTTGAAAAATAAATCTAAACTTATATATGAAAACACAACATTACACATTAAAGATGAACATTATGAATGCAAACTTGAACACAAAAACACAATATGAAATGTGAAATATGAACACAATGACAAGAAAACATGAAAATAAATCTGAACTTTACGCTAAAGACAATTAAAACGATAAATGTAATACAAATACAACAATACATGACAACATAAAGACATTAGAAAAACTGTTACATGAAAACATAACAAGATACATTAAACATGAACATTAACACAACAAATAATGAAAACAAATACAACAAATAATGAAAACAAATACAACAATACATAGCAACAAATGCAAACTTGAACACCAAAACCCAATATGAATCATGGAACATCAACATAATTACAACAAAATATGAAAATAAATGTGAAATTTGACTATAAAGTAATACAAAACATGAAAGCATATCGACATTAATGTAAATAAGTTGAAATAAACATCAAATTTGACGCAGCAGCAGCAGCAAATATCTGGTATATGACACAGCAGCAGCAGCAGCAGCAGCAGCAGCAAATATACCTGGTATATGACACAGCAGTAGCAATTCAACCTGGTATATGACGCAGCAGCGGCAGCAGCAGCAGCAAAAAACCGTGAAAAGGCCAATAAAGACAACAAAACTGCGATACATTCATCGAAAACACGATATGCAACATGAAAAATGAACAGAAATGCAATAAAACTTAAAACAAACGCAACAAAATATGAACTTGGGCTTCGAACACATAAAGATAAAATGAAATCACGTAAAATCTCGTACTGAACGAGACTTGTTAAAGGTAACAGATATCAACTTGACAATGTGATCAACCGATTCAAAAGTATGAAGATACCCCGAATTGATATAGTATCAATAGTTTAGATAAAGACCGATCTAGGGCCGAATTAAGGCCGATCTTTGATTTCAAAGGGCCGATATCTCTATTACACTACACGACAGCACTGTAACACCTACACCAATCGCTTTAGATGACTAAAGATACATCGATTCCATATATCATATGAACCTATTATCAATATTCAAAATTAAGGCCGATCTAGAGCCGACTTAGGGCCAATCTTTTATTTCAAAGGGCCGATAACTTCATACAACTACGTTCAAGGATTTAACTACCTATACCAATCGCTTTAAAAGTCCAAAGATACCCCAAATCCATATATGATATGTCAATTGTACTAATAGTATTGATTAAGGCCGAAGTAGGGCCGACTAAGTCCGATCTTTGATTTTCGAAGGCCAATATCCCTACAACAGTACGTTCTAGCTCTTAACTACCTTGACCAATCACTTTAGAAGCCTAAAGATACCCCGATTCCATATATCATAAGCCTATAATATTAATACTAAGGGTCAGGGCCGATTTAGGGCCGTTTAGGGCCGATATCTCGTTCACGCTCGGTGATAGGGCTTCGAAACCTGTACCAATCGATTCAGCGACCCCGATTTACCCTAGAATGATATCACAAAAGAACGAAAATACGCAAACAACACTCATAATTAAGGGTTACTCCAAGTAGTATATGGGGACGAGTTCGGGTTTCCCCCGTTCTATAAATAGATTTTAAGGGAATCCCGCTCTACCTTGCGCATGCGCAAGGTAATTAAGTCACACTTCCGGTCACGTGACTTCCGCTTCCGGACACGTGACTTCTGGTGACGTCATATCCGGTCTACGTCCCTTCCGGTGACGTCACATCCACCTGGATCCACCTCATCCACCTCCACAAATACTAAGCGAACTGTGCTCATATACTACTTGGAGTAACCCTTAATTATGAGTGTTGTTTGCGTATTTTCGTTCTTTTGTGATATCATTCTTGGGTAAATCGGGGTCGCTGAATCGATTGGTACAGGTTTCGAAGCCCTATCACCGAGTGTGAACGAGATATCGACCCTAAACGGCCCTAAATCGGCCCTGACCCTAGTATTACTATTATAGGCTTATGATACATGGAATCGGGGAATCTTTAGGCTTCTAAAGTGATTGGTCAAGGTAGTTAAGAGCTAGAACGTACTGTTGTACGGATATTGGCCTTTGAAAATCAAAGATCGGCCTTAGTCGGCCCTACTTCGGCCTTAATCAATACTATTAGTACAATGGACATATCATATATGGATTTGGGGGTATCTTTGGACTTTTAAAGCGATTGGTGTAGGTAGTTAAATCCTTGAACGTAGTTGTATGAAGTAATCGGCCCTTTGAAATAAAAGATTGGCCCTAAGTCGGCCCTAGATCGGCCTTAATTTTGAATATTGATAATAGGTTCATATGATATATGGAATCGATGTATCTTTAGTCATCTAAAGCGATTGGTGTAGGTGTTACAGTGCTGTCGTGTAGTGTAATAGAGATATCGGCCCTTTGAAATCAAAGATCGGCCTTAATTCGGCCCTAGATCGGTCTTTATCTAAACTATTGATACTATAGTCATGTCATATATCAATTCGGGATATCTTCATACTTTTGAATCGGTTGATCACATTGTCAAGTTGATATCTGTTACCTTTAACAACTCTCGTTCAGTACGAGATTTTACGTGATTTCATTTTATCTTTATGTGTTCGAAGCCCAAGTTCATATTTTGTTGCGTTTGTTTTAAGTTTTATTGCATTTCTGTTCATTTTTCATGTTGCATATCGTGTTTTCGATGAATGTATCGCAGCTTTGTTGTTTTTATTGGCCTTTTCACGGTTTTTTGCTGCTACTGCTGCTGCTGAAGTGCCATAATGGCATAATGGCTGCTGCTGCTGCTGCGTCATATACCAGGTTGAATTGCTGCTGCTGCTGTGTCATATACCAGGTATATTTGCTGCTGCTGCTGCTGCTGCTGCTGCTGCTGCTGCTGTGTCATATACCAGGTATATTTGCTGCTGCTGCTGCTGCGTCATATTTTGATGTTTAATTTCAGCTTATTTACATTAATGTCGATATGCTTTCATGTTTTGTATCACTTTATAGTCAAAGTTCACTTTATTTTCATATTTTGTTGTAGTTATGTTGATGTTCCATGATTCATATTGCGTTTTGGTGTTCAAGTTTGCATTTGTTATTATGTATTGTTGTATTTGTTTTCATTATTTGTTGTATTTGTTTTCATTATTTGTTGTGTTATTGTTCATGTTTAATGTATCTTGTTATGTTTTCATGTAACAGTTCTTTTAATGTCTTTATGTTGTCATGTATAGTTGTATTTGTATTATTTTTATCGTTTCATATTGTCTTTAGCGTAAAGTTCAGATTTATTTTCATGTTTTGTTGTAATTGTGTTCATATTTCACATTTCATATTGTGTTTTTGTGTTCAAGTTTGCATTAATAATGTTTATCTTTAATGTGTAATGTTGTGTTTTCATATATAAGTTTAGATTTATTTTTCAAGTTTGTTGCATTTATGTTCATATTTAACATATCATATTAAGTTTTCATGTAACAGATCAAATGAATATGTTTTGTTGTGTTATTGTTAATGTTTAATGTATCTTGTTATGTTTTCATGTAACAGTTCTTTTAATGTCTTTATGTTGTCATGTTTTGTTTTGTTTGTTATCATATTTTACATTTCATATTGTGTTTTGGTGTTCAAGTTTGCATTTGTTGTCATTTATTGTTGTGTTTGTCTTCATAGGTAACGTTATGTGTCGTATTTTGGTGTTAGCATTCATGTCAATGTATGCATGTTTACATATTTTGTGTCGTTTAATGTTCATATTTAAACATTTCTACTTGTATTTGGTGTTCAAATTCATATGTTGTATCAGTTCATGTTCATGTTTTAACATTTATTTAACATTGTATTTTTGTTCATATCTCATGTTACATGTTGTGTTTTGATATTCAAGTTCTCATGAATGTGGTTAATCTATAATGTTTTGTATCATATGATCTTGATATTGTAAGTTTCGTCTTTTGTTTTTCATATCAATGACTATATATTGTTATAATGTTTGTCAATTCATTGGAGATTTCAAGTTATGTTTCAGTTTTATCATTAAAGTTCATATGAATGTCGTTTATTTTTCATATTTCAATGTTTCTGATTAAATTTTTGTTCATATCAGTGTTAATGTTCATATGTTTTATATCACTTTATAGTCATACTTAGCGTTAGGTGTATGATTTGGTGTTCATATTCGTATCAATGTTCATATGTTTGTTCAATTTACTGTTGATCTTTTACTATTAATGCTTGAATTTGTTGTTCAAATTGATTCAATATCAATATGTGTTCATATTTTGTGTCGCTTATGTTTAATATTTGAACATTTCTACTTGTATTTGGTGTTCACATCAGTGTGTTCTCATATGTTGTATCACTTCATGTTGATCGTTTACCATTATACTGGTTTTTATCGTTCATATTATCCTCAATATCAATTAGTTTTCATATTTTTTATTACTTCAGGTTAATCTTGTAACATTTATGTTTATATTTGTAGATCATATTGTATTCAGTATCGATTTGCTTTGATAGTATGACTTAATGTTTCGTCCTCCATTTGTTATTATATCAAAGTTAATATGTCTATATATTTACGTTCATTGTTATGTTTAAGTTTTATTTCAGCTCGCAGTCATAGTTGACGTATCATGTTATGTTTTCATTTAACAGTTCATATCAATGTCATTATGTTGTCATGTTTTGTTGTATTTGTGTTCATATTTTATGTGTCACGTTATGTTTTGATGTCCAAGTTCATATTTGGTTTCATACTTTGTTGTGCTTGTGTTTATATTTAACATATCATATTATGTTTTCATGGAACAGTTCATATCAATATGTTGTCGTTTATTGTTGTTTTTGTTTTCATACTTGGCGTTATGTGTCGTGTTTTGGTGTTCATATTCGTGTTAATGTTCATATATTTACATGTTCTGTGTCAATTCATTGTCATTCTTTGTCTAGCTTACATTAATGTTGTTAAGATGTCATGTTCTGTTGTGTTTGTGTTCACATTCGTAGGTTTTCATTTTGTTCCACTTCATATTCTTTATTTGTATTTGTTGTTGACATCAGTGTGTTTTCATATGTTGTATCACTTTATGTTGATCTTTCACCATTAATGCCTCTATGTATTGTTTAAATTGTGTTCAATATCAATTTGTTTTCTTATTTTCCTTTACTTCATGATAATCTTTATGTTTGTATTTGTAGTTTATATTGTCTTCAATATCAATTTGTTTTCATACTGTCACTTGATGTTTATTTGGTCTTCTACTTGTTATTATTCATACAATAGTGATTCCATATGTTATGTGTTCAATCTTTATGTTTATATCAATATCATATCAAAGTTGTTAAGTTTTGTTTCAGTTCATAGTCATAGTTCACATTGTTTTTATATTTTGTTGTATTTGTATTCATATTTTACATTTCCTATTGTGTTTTGGTGTTCAAGTTTGCATTTGTTGTCATGTATTGTTGTGTTTGTGTTCGTAGTCAACGTTATGTGTTAACATTCCTGCCAATATTAATATATTTGTATCTCTTCATCTTGATATATTAACGTTTCTGTTAATATGTATTGTTCACCCCAGTGTGTTTTCATATTATCTTCGGTATCAATTTGTTTTCATAGTATCAGTTAACGTTTATTTCGTCTTCTACTATCAGAGTGCTTCCATATGTTATGTGTTCATTCATTATGTTCATATCCATGTCATTGATGTTTTGTGTCAGTTCATAGTTGACGTTTTATATTTTCAATGAAATCTGATATCAGTATGGTTAGGGTAAATATGATAAGACTAGGGTTAAGTTATGAAAATGATTAGGGTTGGGGATGCCTTAGACTTTGCTGTGGTTAATAAAGCCCAAAGTTAGGGGTATGGGTAATGGTATACATTATAGGGTACGATAACAGTTCAGTTTAGTTTAGGGTTACTTTTGTTAGGGTAAAGCTATTGGGGATGATACCATTATTAACGTTAGTGTTTGTTTGAAAGCTTTAGATTAGGTTATCATTACTTAATAAATAAAATGATTTTCAAGTTGAAGATAGGTATTATTTAAATCTTTTGGGTTCGGATTACATATGTATTAATGATTAGGTTTATAATCATCGATGTTCAGATTAGGGTTAAATTTAATGAAAGTTAGGGTAAAGTAGTTCAAGTTGGAAAAAATAAAATCATAAAGTTGTTGGGATATCTAATAATTTGCCAAAATAGAAATAACATTAAAATAAATAAATAAAATAATCATGAAAAATCAACAGAATAAAAAAATTAATAAAAAATAGTAAACAAAATAAATATTTATAAAGATTGGTAGTAATAAATAAAAATGAAATAAAATAATAAACAATAAAATAAAATGAAATAAAAAATAGATAATAAATAAATACAAAATTAAAATAAAAGTTAATAATTAAATAAAAAGAGAAATAAAATAATATAATAAACAATAATAAAATATTTATAAATGAAATAAAATAAAATAAATAAATGAATAAAATAATAATGAAATGTAATAAATAAATAAATACAATAATTATGAAAAATAACAAATAAAATTAATAAATATAATAAATATTAAGAATAATAATAATAGTTAATAAAAAAATAATAAATAATAAATTAAAAAGGAAATGAAAAATAAAATAAAAGTAACAATAAAAATAATTAATAAAATAAGTAAAATATTAATTAATTCAGAATATAAATGAATTAACTAATAGATAATGAAAATAATAATGAAATAGTAAATTATAATAAAAGTAAATAATAAAAATAAAAACAAATAATAAATTAAAAATGAAATAAAAAGTAAATAAAATAATAATAAAACTAAATAATAAATATTGTTTAAAATAATAATGAAATAATAAAATAATATATAAGAATAATAAGAATAGAAAATAATAATAAATTAAAAATGAAATAAAAAAAATAAAAGTAGTAATAAACATAATTAATAAAGAAATATTTGAAAAAAAATATAAATAAAATAAATAAATATGATTCATATAGGTCATGATAATAAATAAATATATAATAAAAATAATTATAAAAATAATTTAATAACGAATGAAATAAATTAAAAATGATAAAAATTAAATAAATAAATAATAAATAATAAATAAAATAAATAATTAATAATATAAATAAATTAAATAAAAAATGTTAAACCAATAATTGAATAGAAAATTAATAAAAGAAATAAAATGATATTATAAATAAATATAATAATGATGAAAAATAATAAAAAATACAAATGTATAATGAAAAAGAATAAACTATAAAATATAAATAAAAAATAAATAAATAAAAATAAAAGTTGTCATAGCAACTTAGGTTAGGGTTAGAAGTTTGGTAAAAGGGGGACAGCACGAGAATATTAAAATAATATTCGAAAATAAATAATGAATGAGTATAGAGTTGTCATAGCAACTTAGGTTAGGGTTAGAAGTTGGGTAAAAGGGGGACAACACGAGAATATTAGAATGATATTCGAAAATAAATAATGAATGAATATAAAGTTGTCATTTAACTTAGTTTAGTGTTAGAGGTTGGATAAAAGGGGGGGGATAACTCAAATAATTTGAAAATGGAAAGTAACTGTGGAGGTATAGACAAAAAATGCAAAAGAATGGTTAGGGGTTAGTCGTGAACAAAGACAACAAAATCAGAAAACGAATGTATAAGGAACACATCATAATGCATACAAACACTAAATTACTAGAGTTAGGGTTAGAGCTAAGGGTTAGGGTTATATACATTATGGTAAAGGTTGGGTTGGTTAGGGTAAACCATGGTATATCTGAACACATACAACATTACAGTTAGGGTTAGTACAAGGATAAGTGTAAGGTTAGGGTTAGAATAAAGACGAGACCAGTGGACATGGACAGAAGTAGGGCGAGACCAAAGTAGAAGGCAAAACCTAGGAAAGTACTTTGAAGACAGGTAGGGCGAGACCAATGACAACACTATGGACTAGTGAAGTCAAAGCCAAAGCGAGGCACTCAAGACGAGGCCAAAGGTCAAAGGTCAACACTATAACAAAAATGTTCAGTCACTGAAGACGACAATGGTTAAGGTGTAGTAAAAAATAGATTAGGGTTAGGGTAAAAGCAAGGCCAAAGCTGAGATAAAGACGGGACCAGTAGGCAAAATCAATGACAACATCTAGGGACCAGGCCAATCACATGCTTAGCACCTCGTCAATAACGATTACAGCGCCCTCTATATTGGCACAAAAATTCCCTCCTGAACTAATTTGCATATTTTACGAAAAATTGAGGGAAAATGAAAATATTTTACAAAGAATGCACTATGGGCTCCTCGCTAAAAGTGTTCTGAGGTAACCCGTTATACTACTCCTGTTATCTTTCCTTCATTAATTTGCTATTAAATCGTTCAGTGTTATGACGAAAAAATGAGTTCACATATACCATGCTGTTGTCAACAATAAAAAAACACAATTTTGCAAAGAAGTGTATTGATAAAATTAAATGCTGAAGTTCAATGTAAAGGTCTATCAAGGAAATAACGGTATAAATGGCTGTATAGATAAGGCATTTCACTCGTAACGTGAAGTCCTTCAGATTTAACTAGTGAACTAGTCTCGCCAAATGTACACATCGAATAATTCTTTTCGAAAAATCTTAAAAGTAAGTGCATAGGCCAGGTCTGTAAACTGATTCACATGACCAATCATGTCTGAAACGAGAACTCTTCTGGAAAGATTTTTCTGTCTCGTTCGAGAGAGTGATGGGTCGACTTTACTAATATGTAAGAATACTTTTAGAATTTTTTGAAAATTCCACAATTGTCTCGGCTACGCATTATTACTATCCGTTGTCATGCGTCCGGCATCGGCGTCACAACTATTTTTTTAGTCTTATGCAACTTTCTTTCAGGCATAACTTTTGCGAGTTATATCACATTTTTTAACGTTGTTTGTTATCATATCTTTCAGTGTTATAACGACGTCGGACAAAATTAGTTAAAAATCAGTATGGAGACCTATACCATGTAAGAGATCTCTCGTTCTCCCACTTCCTATTTGACGGAAATAAGAATATTTTTCGCGTTTTTAAAATAATTGTCACATTTTATTTCTGGAACCACATATTCTAGCCTTCTGCAATTTGGCATCGAGTATCAGTAAAGTAACCATACAATATATCTCTTGCATGCCCACTTCAAGTTTGACGTAACTTGGAACATTTTCTTGCGTTAATACGCATGCGCAGGCCATACCTGTTTTCCAGGAAGACTTACTATTACGTTTAGCCATTGTGTCATTCCATTTCATTATCTCTCAAGCCTATGGAGTGTACATTTCACAGTTGATCATGAAGTTTATACAGTGATTTTATTAATAGGGCAAAAACATAGCTCAAAAGCTGCTTAGGGATTTGTTCTCATCCATTCAGAAATTCTATGGGCGTCACCATGATATCATTGACAGATATGACGTGTCTGTGTCCCAAATGAAAACGGACATTTTCAGGCTAGATTTCACGTCCTCGTGGATTTGACAAAACCGGTTTTGACTCAACCTTTGAATGACTCACTAATAGTGTGACGGGTGCCGCCAGAAAAGCAGGACATGCTTATTCTTCCGGAGCAAATGATGTCACTCCCGGTTTTCATGGGAGTTCACACTATGAGTGCTTTAGTTCTAAATGTCGTCTTTTTATTTCCGTGCCTTGTGGCTGTCTCACGTCCTTGTTCTGTCTTTGTTTTTCTCTGTTGCCGTTTTGTCCATGTCTTTGAACTTCGATTTTTGCGATGATCACTTCCTTTGTTCCTTCGGGAATTCTACTGTCGTTGTTTCATTAAGTTTATAATAAATAAGAATAAAAAGACATAAGTTTTTTCTAACTTATAAAGTCTTCTCCTTATATAGATCAAATTACGAAAGATTTATTTTAGGAAAAAAGATGATATTTGATAAGAATATATATATTCCATTGTTGAAGACCTCATGGTGATTTGAAGATGAAGAACAACTATAAAAGCGTTGTTCCTTTGCTTGTTTTTACCATGTATTTGTGGCGACTTTGTATCATGTGCATTTACTCCATATCCTTTCATTCACCATTAACGACTGGAGTTTGTCTCTCCTGCAGTGTGGAGTCCATAACAAGATTCCCCGTGTGAGAGATGTATGCTCTCTATTTATTTCAGTTATGGTGTTCGTGTTCTTGAGAGAATTTCTCATATGGATATACTATTATACTTTCAAATTTTGGCATTTATTTTTGTAATTTTGAAATGTAATTCTGACCACCTGTTTAAAGTGCCCTCATCTCACTATTTTTTAATGCCAAGTTTTCTTACAATCGACTTATGAGTGCCCTGTGTTTGTTTATATGTTGTAATCGTCCACTAGCTTAAGACACTAGTGCTTTTGTCGGGCAACGGATGACAGTGATTGTAAGAGCGCTTTGCCAGTGAAATTTGTGTTTGTTTACAATCCCGCATCCATGACCAGAAAAGACATGGATGTAAATGAATTAAAACACGTTTTTTCTTTTACAAAATGTATTTAGAATAATTCTTATTATTGAACCTTTTTATTAACAATTTTCTGGGGTGATGTAATGGTTTAGACCTCGTACAGAACACTTCTTCAATAAGTATCTTTTTTTTTGATAAATGTAAATTTATTTAAAAAGAATGTGTTTGTTGACAATCCCGCATCCATGACCAGGAAATGACATGGATGTAGCGTTGTTCGACAATTAGCAAAGAATTCCGCTCAAATCGGTGCTAGGAGCAAAGCTCATTGTTGAAGGCCTCATGGTGATTTCAAGATGTAGAACAACAATAAAAGCGTTGTTCCTTTGCTGGTTTTTATCATGTATTTGTAGAGACTTTGTGTCATGTACATTTACTCCATATCTTTTCATTCACCAAACACATGTTACTCCTACAAAGTAGGAGGAAGCAATTCCATTCCTCCATTAAAAAATGTAGATTGTCATTCACCTCTAGCGTTGCTGGAGTAAAACAATTGTTTCCATGGTTACTCATTCACTATAAGAGGTTGCGATTCCATTCTTTATAAAAACAAAAGTAGCTTGCCATGCTGGAGAAAAATAATTGTCTGAAGATATCTCAATTCTCCTCAGAATTTAACTGTTACTAGCTTAATTTAATACACGAAAAGCTATTCAAAGAGGAGTAACTCTGTTTTTGCTTTTTGATTCATATAAAACCTAGTACACAAACAACGGTAGTAAAATACCGAAGGAAAGCCCAAGATAACGTAATAGGGGTAATAACAAAATTACCGAACAGAGTTATCAAGAGCCGAACTCCATTGGAAAAAAGACAAATCAGGTGGAAACCACCGGAAAAATTGTCGAACGCAATGGTCCTGATACAGGCATTTCAAAAGAAATTGTGATTAAACCGGCTTATTAAATGGCGCTCCAAACCTCCCTTTCCATTACGGTAGCTGCTATTGAAAGGTCGTAGACAAGTAAAGAAAAGATCATCCCAGTATTAAGTAAAAAAGAATCTTGAATCAGAGTTCGGCCCGAAACTTCAAATTTTTCCACAATGGAATGATATCTTTTAAAGAACTTTTTAATGATCGTTTTGAAGCCTTGATTGATAAGGCAGTAACGGAGATAACTTTATCTAATGAGTAAGTTTGTATAATTTGTGCTAGCTCTCGCGTAACGAATAAACAGTGAAACATACACTCCGTAAGCATTAGAAGCTGGAATATTACTGTCCATGTTAGGGAAATTGATAATTTTGACATTAAAATCGTCCATTTTGTCGTAAATTTTAGTACCGAGAAAAATCCAAAGACAAGGCAAAAAGGGACACTAGAAGACAGAACACTTAAGACACTACTCACCCACAGAACACACGAACACCACAAATACAAAACTCAAAACTATAAAGAACTAACTGTGTAAACTTAGAAAATAAAACAGAGTGACATAAGGTGCTCCGTCCTGCTCTGTATACAGCACAAGTTACACTGTCATTGTCATGTTAAAGTCAAAATCGGTCCCTGAAAATAAGCAGACACACAATACGGAGAGCAAACAATCCAAAGGTCTAAACTTAGGCATGATTAATAATCAATCATAAAAGTTTTAAAAATACACTATATGGCTGTCACTATGGTCCTATCAATCTCATATATAATAAGTCAGGTGGGTAGATTGTCACAGGAATAAAGTCTAAATATCTATGATATTATCGTATTACAGATCCCTCAAATATGTCGTCAGAAAATAAACCCAAAACTACAGGGGTCTATAACTTATTGTGTATCACTTGTGATGTTTAGAATGGCAAAATAATTTGGCAATTGTAAATTCGTTTTCCTTACCGAGAGATAACTTTTTCAATATGTTCATAGAACGGCCTATAATATATCGGCAAACGAATACCGAACCAAGAATGAGGAAAGGGGAATTCTAAAATCATAAATCCAAAATCACAGCAATTCATATCCAACTCTAATTGAGACAGTATGACAAAGACAAAACAAATAAAACAAAAATGAACAAGAACGCCACATAACTAAAGCACTAGCAGCGTGCACCCCTACAAAAACTGAGGTATCATCAAGTGCTCCGGTAGGGTAGGCAATGATCTGCTCTACGCATGACACCCGTAACACAGCCAGCTAAGATATGGTGTTGAAATATCTGTTTGGTAGCTGATTGGTAATTGTAATTTTCTAACCCTGTGACAAAACCTCCATGGTAAATGTTACTTCTCTCACCCTCAAACAGTACCAAGGTAAAAGTTTGAAAAGCTATTGTTTATCTATAAAGTAACAAAACGTTATTAGGTCTAACAACAATTAAGTTTTCACAAACTTTTTTTTTTTTGAAAGATACAAAATGCCCAGAAGAATATAAGGTATATATATATCCAAGACAAACAAATTTCATTTTTATTCCAAATTTCCTGATCAATTTTCTCTTCTGTATTTTTTTCTTCTCATTTCTTTTTAAAACAGGTGATGCTCTGTCTATTTCCTAGATATGACAAAATCACTGTGGCCAACATCATCTTTTTGCTGCTGCAATTATTTTCCTACAAGGCACTTCTTCATCTAAGAATTTGTATAGTGGTTCTATTTATATTTGTGTTCTCGTGCCTTCAAAGGACCTATATGATAAACTTTACAACTTATTAGATAGAGGAACTGTATGATAAACTTTACCACTGATTACATGTAATCTTTGAAAAGTCACGGCTATTGTGTCTACTATACGGAAAACTGCACTTCTAATAATCTGACTTGATAATTTTAGTGGTTTTTAGAGCAACTCAATTAGTGTTCTTGGTATTGTTTCCGCTCTTTTCATTTTGAAGCGCCCTATCTCACCAAATACTTCAAGTACGTGAAAACGTACATGTCTAGTTTATCCCCGAGTTTGTCTTTCTTGTTCATACAGTCTGTTTCATATCATTTTAATTTAATTATTAAATCAACTTTAATCAATTCTAAAGTTAACTTAAACACATATTGGTCTGTATTTAAACTTATTTACTGTTGTGTCTGCCTCTTTGTCAGAGCAACTCGTTTCATCAAAAATGTCAGTCCCTCTCTAATATTTTTAATGAAACAGGTGCTAGCGGGAGGAACTGACATTTTTTTTAATGAAACAAGTGACTTTGCTTTTTATTCATATATCAATGTACTTGTGAATTTGAGTCTGTTTTTACTATGTTATTATCCCCATTTACTGTGGATCATTCAGCATTTATTACCCAGAAATTAAGCAATGCGAGAATGTTCAATCCTTAAAAACATTTTACCATCACCAGCTTAACAAGCCACATTAAGCCACTTTAAAAGCCAGAGATGTGTATCGTTGCTTGACAGCGTCTGTACTGCTAATATTTTATCAACCCTTCACATCTTTTGGTTTTTACTTCTTTTGGGCCATATTTTCAGACACATGCAAAATAGCATATTTCTGGTATTTTTTTTTCTACAATAAGCCGTGAAAAAGAATATATTTCATAGGTTGACGTTGTTGGTAGGGAGTGTCATACTTTTCACGTAACCGAATTGAACATGTAAAACAAGATTATCTGAGAAAATGACTCAACAAAAAATAATCAATTAACAAGGAAGGGATATGGAGTAAATGTACATGAGACAAAGTCTCTACAAATACACGGTACTACCAATAACTAAAATAACTAAATACTGAAGTTACTGTGAATTTATTTTCTCCATATGCGCATTTCGACAATTTATGTCTCTTCAGTGCAGATAAAATCTAAACGTTTGGAAAACCATAAAATCAAATTAACTGTTAAATTACCAAGTAATTTAACAGTGCTTTTATAACATTTGTAACATTTGTATTTATGTATGTATATATCATACTGTATTTTCTCAGTACCTTCGTAAATTGGTTGATGAGAAATAAAATTTTAAGATATTGTTGTTTTTCACCTTTAAATCGTCAAGCAGCATTCAATAACGAGCTTTGCTCGTACCTCATTGTAAGTTCAAGACGTCCCCGTCGTTGCCCGACAAGTCTTATTTAGTCCATGGATTCGAGATCGTCATGAAGCATCAGATTAACTGGCAAAGAGCTCTTACAATCACTGTCACCCGTTGCCCGACAAGTCTTATTTAGTCCATGGATTCGAGATCGTCATGAAGCATCAGATTAACTGGCTAATAAGCTCTTACAATCACTGTCATCCGTTGCCCGACAAGTCTTATATAGTCCATGGATTCGAGATCGTCATGAAGTATCAGATTAACTGGCAAAGAGCTCTTACAATCACTGTCATCCGTTGCCCGACAAGTCTTATTTAGTCCACAGATTCGAGATCGTCATGAAGCATCCGTTGCCCGACAAAAGCATTAGTTTCCTAAGTAAGTGGACACATACAACATAAAGACAAACACACGGCGCTAAAAATTCGAAGATGTGGACACTATAAACTGGTGATCAGAATATCATTTGGAAATGTATGGACGAGTGACCATCTTCTGTGGCACAAGCGTCCCCATCCATGTAAATAGTATCAATAATCAGAGGTTTTTACGTACAAAACAAAATTAAATCTCTGAACTTTGAAAAAAAAGTTCCATGAAGGTAAACCAAGCGATTATATGATGGTTATATGAAGCACTTTCTAATTTGCGTTTTTTTTTTGTTTTTTTTTTTTGTCTATATTTTTTCTTCTTCTTCTTCGTCTTCAAGGTAGTAGTCTTGTTAGAAGTCTAACTGAATCTGGTTTTATTCATTTGTATATTATATAATAGAAATGAACTAGTTTGGGTACCGAAAAACTGATTTCACCCTATCAATGGCTTTATTATTAGCTATTCCAGGTACCAAGTACGATAGCCCAGAGATCGTTGTTTAGGATTTACCTTTTTATTATTTCAAACTTTATTTATTTTCTTTAATTAAATTATTTTTGTAAACTTTATTTTATTTTTTTTTATTATTTTAATTCTCTTTTAATGTGTACGTGAATGTCACTGATTTTAATTTAGGTCATTATGTGCGTTTCTCGATTTCTTTCAAATTTTAGCATGAAGTTTAACAGTTATTGAAGGTTAACCTGACGGTTATTGCAGTTAAACCTGACAGATATTCAAGCTAAATCTGACGATTCTGGAAGTTTAATCTGAACATTATTGATGTTAAATCTGACAGATTTTGAAGGCAAATGTGACGGTTCTTGAAGGTAAATATTACGGTTGAATACTCATGATATATTAGAACAGGCCCTGGCATACGAATCATCCCTTCAATATCTAAATTTTACAAATTTTCTGAAAAACTAAGGAGTATCTCCTTCATGCATAGCTCTGTCCTTAGCTGAATTTTGACTTTTCTATTTAGATCCGTTTGGTTATTTGTTCTCTATCAGCTTTTACACATTTTTTAGTTAATGGACCTCCAAATGTTTTGGTTTTATCTGCACTGATGAGACATAAGTTGTCGAAATGCGCATATGCAGAAAATAAATTATCAGTAACTTCGGTATTTTCTTATTCATTAAATTTAAGTCTAAGTAATTGATGTTTGCTTATTTTCAATAAGAAGATTATATATAAATATGATGTAGTTTGTGAGCTTGACATCAATTTTTTTTTAGAAAATATCACACGGGGATAATGATAAAGACAGGTTAATACTTCACTGCTGCCACATCCAACCATACATCTGGTGCATTGTGCTGAAAGTCTTGCTGACGTCATAACTGTGCAACAACACGTGTTTATACAATATTTAAACTTAAATGTACGTAACGGATTAAAAATGTGTACTATAGGTGATTTCAATAGCAAGCATTTAAGTATACATTTCTAATTATCCAAGTTAATTTCCCTGTGAAGGACACGTGTTGATTTTCCATGTCCATGATAAAATAAAACAATAACAACGTCTAATGTCAAACTATAATGAACCTATATCTATTGTTTACATAGATCACGGTTTATTGATTCCATTGATTAAACACTGTCGTGTAGGCTTTATCTGAATTCTAATTTGGAAAAACTTGAAACTTTTTAAAATCATATGACTCAATGAAACACCCTTCTTCCGGAAAACCTATAAGTAATTGTTGAAATGGAGAGTACGGACTCGGACAGCGATTCTAACGGTATGCCTTCTTTTTAGAATTATTATAGATTTTTAGTTATGTTATATTTACTGATCTGTATACTAAAGAGATTATTTTACCTGTTTCAAATGACCTGAATATGCTCACAATTCATAATCGTTTAAATGCTTTTAATAGAAAGAATTTACTCAATAATTAAATAAACCATTTTTTCAAGGTATAGTAAACTGAAATGAAATAAAATTTGCTTTGACTACTATGTATATTTTATATTTGTCTTAAAAAATGAACATACCAAAAGGAAATTAATATAAGTGAGCAACCAAAGAATTTACTTGATGCCCTCTTACAGCTTTAAACTAGTACAAGTTTTAATTCGTTAATACTGAATGGTCTATCACGACGATAAATAGCTCATGTTTTCGTCAAGTTCTAGAGAAGAGTAAGACAAAATTATCACCAAGATTTCAAAGACTTGCACAATGACAAGGAGACAACACCATAATTATAAATAGGGGTAATTTGAATTACCAGTAAACACCTACAATGGTCGAAAACTACAATCACATGCCACAATCCACAGGGGACTGAACGCTCAATGAACTTGCCGGGTATATGTAGACTGTGGGAAAGGTTGGTAGACTGTGAGAGGGTAGTGGAAATGAATAACCTTGGAAATTTGTCATCTATTTCTGTTAATAGAATATGAAAAGTGAAGTATCCTGGCTAATGATACAGATTTGAACGGTTGATTCAGATCAGAATATGAGACCGTGCATGTCCCTTTGGTATCAAATAAATGATGAAAGGATATGTTTTAAATGCACGAGGTCTTCAACGATAAGCTTTGCATATACCGCGTAGTAAGTTCCAGGTGTATTCATTAACTTATACCGGAGTCACTGTAAATTTCGTTTTTGCACATTGTTTTATCGATAACTTATATTTCTTCAGTGCAGATCAAATCAAAACATATGGAAATCCATAAACTGAAATGTGTAGAAAAGCTGATAGAAAAATAATGAAAAGATATGGACTAAATTAGACAAAGTCATGTAATGCAACAAAGCTTTTACTGTTGTTTAAATGCTGTTATCTGTAAACGTTTGTTAAAGAAATTGATAGCACTTCTAGCAAAAAATTCGGGCTTGACAGAGGATACAGGTTCATATTCCCTGTCTGTGTCCTATATTTCCTGTCTGTGTCCTATATTCCCTTCACCTTCATTGTGATCAAAATTAAACACAGAGAATATGACACTGTACCTGAATGCCAATAATATCTTAGAGTTCTACACCATTTGTTTTCCTCTGTTGCCGTTTTTCCGTTTTTGCCATGTCTTCAATTTTTGTACTCATCGCTTCCCTTGTTCCTTTGATATACTACTGCCGTTGTACCAATAAGGAGATAAGATTATATATGCGAAATTCAAACTGTAATTTTTGTACATCGATATAAAAACAACATATATTGTACAACATATAAAAATATATAAGAAAATATTAGTTATTATTTAATTATTTTGTTAATTAGAAGTTGACTTTAGACATTAGATGCCTTAAAAGGTACGAGCTAATGAAGTTGCTGTAACGTACAATAAAAAATGAGCAATAAAAGCTACACTATCTCAAGATCCCCTACTTATTTTATCCTTAAAGAAATCTTTACTAATTACTATACGCCTTTTTCATCTCTTCCTCTGCACTGACGAGTCATAAGTTGTCGAAATGGATATATGCAGAACTTAAATGTCAAATTCGGTATTTTGTTATTTCTGACATTTATGTTTTTGTTTTAAGAATCCCAACCGGATGGAGTGAAGAAAAGAATAAGTAAACTAATTTACAGGTAGGTTTTGATACATTACAACCTGATACAAACCAAGAATAAACAATTAGAAATAAGATGTTTGCAAGACACAACAAACAATGAAATGATAGGGAATAATTAAGGTACATATGAGAAAAATCCCAAATCAGCTAAGATGACCCTATACAAATATGTTGAAATTTTCAAACTAATTGTTTTGTTGAGTTCCTTATTATTCTTCCATCCTCATTTCTTCCATGTCATTCAAGGCAGATCTAGAGACTATTAAATCCAGAGTTTTCAAACTTGGTAGGAAGTTAGCCCAATATGTCTATATGTGCAATTAGCAAAACAGTTTGGTTTGCGAAAGAATCCATTAGAAGTATATTTGTGATTGAATGGTGTTGGAGTGCATTATAGAATCCTATAGGAAATGATGTATTCAATGGTTTTAGATAAATCTGCAATAGTAATATTGTTAACACTTTGAAACCTCAATGAAGTTTATAAGTAGTGTAAGATTATGTTCTATAGAATTAAAAAAAAATGGTGTCGTGGAAACCATACTAAACCTGAACTTGAACTTACAATGAGGTATGAGCAAAGCTCATTGTTGAAGTCTTCATGGTGACTTCAAGATGAAGAACGATGAAAGCGTTGTTCCTTTGGTTGGTTCTACCATGTATTTGTAGAGATTTTGCCTCGTGTGTATTCGTTCCATTTCCCTTCATTGTTTTTGTAAGTCTGGGGTAAAAGATTCTCCGTGAGAGAGATGTATGCTCTTTTTTCTTTTTCAGTTATGGTGTACTTGTTCATGAATGAATCATTTATATGGATATACTATTTTACGTTCAAATTTTGGCATTTATTATTTTTGTAATTTCGAAATGTTATTCTGACCAACTGTTTTATAGTGCCCACATCTCAGTATTTTATAATGCCAAGTTTTTTAACAATCGACTTGATAAATGTCCTGTGTTTATCTATATGTTGTAATCGTCCATTGGCTTGAGTCACTGGTGCTTTTCTCGGGCTACGGATTGTCCTGTTCTAATGAGGGGATACAATTTGTATAGAAATAATAGGAAAAAATAAGTTTTTTTGCCATTTATTCAAAAAGAAGTTCGGTGAACCCACATTTTTTTTTCATGCAAATCGAAGCCACATATATTGGCTAATAATTTGCCAAATTTGAAAATTCGCTGATTTTCCATATTATTTCAACCAAAATAGCTGATTTTTACATGACAGATTTGAAGCTTATATGGCCAGTGACCCCCAATTTTTATTCTATTTTTGTATACTCTTTTAACAAGGCATTAGTCATGAAAATATAATAAAATTCTATCTGACAGTTTTTAGACCTCCATACAATCTTAAACGTTCCTATCGTTATTTATGTTTGTCTATGGTCTGTTTTGGTTTTTTTCTAGCGCAGTCCCCTTGTGGATTGTGGCATGTAATTGTTATTTTCGGTCATTATAGGTGTAAACTTTTATCTTACGTTTGTAATGGTTCCTTTGCTTAGTTCTATCATGTATTTATAGAAACTTGTCTCGTGTCCATTTTCTCTATATTCTTTTAAATGTTTAATTAAAAATGAAATTTCGAGAAAATTATGTTTTTCTTTGTAAGTGATGATTTATTATAGCAGTATGCATTACAAAGACAATCGATAGAACCCTTGTCCGATAATTGTTTTATTTCCATATATATTTGTAATTAGTTGCAATTGGCAGTTGGGATATTAATTGCTATGGGTTAGGGTTAGGGATAGGGGTAGGTGCTTCTTTTTTTTGTGTGGGGGTGATTATTGTGTTTTGGTAAACAGTTATCATTTGTTCAAGTCTTAGAGACTAGAAGATTAGAGACGTCTTGTTTTTGTTGAGTTGCTTTTTTATATTATTCTCCATTTCTTTCCCATAGAAATATTGAATTTACCCAGTGGCTATCAAACCTACAGTTTTCAACCTTATAGAACTACATGTTAATCGCTAGATGTGCAATCAACAAAAAAATTCTCTAAGAGAGGGTTCATTAAATTTACAATAGGGTATGGGGTTAACTCTGTTGGAAAATTTGTAATTTTTGTTTTAAGTTTTTAATACCAGGGGAAAATATAAAATCAAAAATCAAAAACACACGACAATTCATAGTAAATACAAATAATACAATCTTACAAAGACAAAACCAAAATATACAAGAACGCCAGAAAACTAAAGCACAAGCTGTGTGAACCCCTACAAATAATGGAGGTATCATCAAGTGCCCCGGAAGGGTAAGCATGATCTGCTCCACGCACGGCATCCGTCACACTGCCAGACAGAATATGGTGCTGAAAGATCTGTTTTGGTTAATGTCATTTTTTAACCCTTAGACATATAACCAGTTTAAGGTCCATGGTATGTGTTTCTTCTCTTTGCCTCAAACAGTACCAAGGTAAAATGTTGAAAACTTTCTGTAAATTATACAGTTAAGATAACATTAAACACCTACAATGGCCGAAAACTACAATCACATGCCACAATCCACAGGGGAACACATAACGGACTAGAGACAAACGTTAATAACGATAGGAACTCGGGATAGCCGGAAATTTATTACGTATTCTAGCCATAACGAGGATAAATCGGTACAGCAGACAACATCAACAAAAAAAACACTAAAATATGACAATGTGATATATAAGACGACAAAAAAGAACTGAAGAACTGACAGTGTGGACGTCCGATGGAAGCAGGGAGTATCTGCAAAATACACATGTAAAAGTTTGCAAAAAGGCGTTTTTCCGCAAGATATGTTTGATTTCGGCGACCATTGATATGGAAGCTATGTGTTTGGCTCTGCGCACACAATTATAATTTGTCTTGTTGTTTTGATTTTCTTTTGATTCTCTTCACGGTGACTTTGTCGGAAACAGGTCTCAGAGGTAGTTATACCTATAGTCACATATATTAATGTGCAATCAAGTAATAATTTTCCGATTTAAGTACATTTAGGGTATATTTTGGGATTCGAAAAATGGTGGATTTACCCAAAAAATGTGGAAAAATATGCATTTTGAAATGCTTTGCTATATATCTAAAAAGCTTTAACTACTACTCCATTAAACCTCATAGAAAGTTGTAAGTCAAAAAGATCAAGTTCTCAAACAATGGAAATTTATTAATTTCTACTGCTGCCAAGGCAACTTAACATTGAAATTTGTCTAAAAATATGTTTTCTTTTTTAAAAAAAACAATGAACCGTTAAGGAGTAAATATAAATAATATTTTGATTACAACAATCATCTGATACCTAGATTATAAGGGAAGCTCTACCCAAACCGATTTTGAGAAATGTCTGATATGGATTGTAATGGATAGTGGATTTTGAGAGGCTGTCTGATATGGGTTGTAATGGATTACTGATTTTGAGAGGCTCTCTGATATGGGTTGTAATGGATTACTGATTTTGAGAGACTGTCTGATATGGGTTGTAATGGATAACTGATTTTGAGAGGCTGTCTGATATGGGTTGTAATGGATAACTGATTTTGAGAGGCTGTCTGATATGGGTTGTAATGGATAGTGGATTTAATGGAGACTGTCTGATATGGGTTGTAATGGATAACTGATTTTGAGAGGCTCTCTGATATGGGCTGTAATGGATTACTGATTTTGAGAGGCTCTCTGATATGGGTTGTAATGGATTACTGATTTTGAGAGGCTGTCTGATATGCGTTGTAATGGATTACTGATTTTGAGAGGCTGTCTGATATGGGTTGTAATGGATAACTGAATATGAGAGACTGTCTGATATGGGTTGTAATGGATTACTGATTTTTAAAGACTATCTGATGTGGGTTGTAATGTATAGTGGACTTTGAGAATGTTTGATAAGGGTTGTAATGGATAACTGATTAGAGAGGCTGTCTGATATGGGTTGTAATGGATAACTGATTTTTAGAGACTGTCTGATATGGGTTGTAATGGATAGTGGATTTTGAGAGGCTCTCTGATGTGGGTTTTAATGGATAGTGGATTTTGAGAGGCGTTTTGATATGGGTTGTAATGGATAGTGGATTTTGAGAGGCCTTCTGATATGGGTTGTAATGGATTACTGAATATGAGAGACTGTCTGATATGGGTTGTAATGGATTACTGATTTTGAGAAACTGTGTGATACGGGTTGTAATGGATTACTGATTTTGAGAGACTATCTGATATGGGTTGTAATGTTTAGTGGATTTTGTGAATCTGTCTTATATGGGTTGTAATGGATAGTGGATTTTGAGAGGCTGTCTCATATGGGTTGTAATAGATAACTGATTTTGAGAGGCTGTCTGATATGGGTTGTAATGGATTACTGAATATGAGAGACTGTCTGATATGGGTTGTAATGGATTACTGATTTTGAGAGATTGTCTGATATGGGTTGTAATTGATTACTGATTTTAATAGGCTGTCTGATATGGCTTGTAATGGATAGTACATTTTGAGAGGCTATTTGATATGGGTTGTAATGGATAGTGGATTTTGAGAGGCTCTCTGATATGGGTTGTAATGGATAGTGAATTTTGAGAGGCTCTCTGATATGGATTGTAATGGATAGTGGATTTTGAGAGACTGTCTGATATGGGTTGTAATGGATAGTGGATTTAATAGAGGCTGTCTGATATGGTTTGTAATGGATAACTGATTTTGAGAGGCTGTCTGATATGGGTTGTAATGGATAACTTATTTTGAGAGGCTGTCTGATATGGGTTGTAATGGATAACTGATTTTGAGAGGCTGTCTGATATGGGTTGTAATGGATAACTGATTTTGAGAGTCTGTCTGATATGGGTTGTAATTGATTACTGATTTTGAGAGGCTGTCTGATATGGGTTGTAATGGATAGTACATTTTGAGAGGCTGTTTGATATGGGTTGTAATGGATAACTGATTTTTAGAGACTGTCTAATATGGGTTGTAATCGATAGTGGATTTAATAGAGGCTGTCTGATATGGGTTGTAATGGATAGTGGATTTAATAGAGGCTGTCTGATATGGGTTGCAATGGATAGTGGAGTAACGCTGCTACACGATGTTATTTTCAGCAATATATAGGGGAACCAATATTTGTTTCTTAGATATGGGAATTTGTGGTTCTGTCTGAGAACATTGTTATCACTTGTTTCATATTCAGAACATTGTTATCACTTGTTTCATATTCAGAACATTGTTATCACTTGTTTTATATTCATTTGTCTTCAGGTTTAGGCAAATAACACGTGGTAGTTCACAACAAGATGGAGTTAAAAAACAGCAAACGAAAGACAAAGATACTTTAGACTATGTATATGATTTCAACCATCTAAAGCGTGGCATCGCCATTTTTATCATCAATTCTACATTTGATACACAACCCAAGCGTCCATTTGCAGACCAGGATTGTAAGAAAATGATGGAACTATTTTCAATGTTAGACTTTGAAATTAAACTTTTAGAAAATATGGGAAGTGCTAATCTTTGGACAAGTCTACTTGGTAGGTATTTGTTGATTAGAACTCAAACTGTATAAGAAATATCACAGCTGTTTATAGAAATATAAATAAACAACATTGTTAATAGATGAAGAACAACAATAAAAGCGTTACTCATTGCTTACTTTAATCATGCATTTGTCAGTACAGCCTTTGTGTCATGTGCCTTTACTCCATATCCTTTTATTGTGCATTTAATTTTTCATCAAAACATGTAAACACAGGTACAGACAAAAGACCACAATTAGAAATACAACACAGTTTGATAACAAACATGACACGGTTGCGTTAACAGAAAACAAAATCACGTGTAAAAGGAATTCGTTACTCTGAACCACACCAAAATGTTGTTGGATTATCTTTGTTCGGTTTTAATTCTGTATTATATTAAATTATCTTTTTGGACATCTTACAATGAATTCCACTCAAACCGGAGCTTGAAGCCGTCTTGAACGTACTATGAGGTTTGAGCAACGTTCATTGTTGAAGGCCTCATTCACATTGTGACTTCAAGGTGAAGAGCAACAATAAAATATTGTTGTATTTGATGGTTTTACCATGTATTTGTAAAGACTTAATCTCATTTGCATTCAGTCCATATTCTTTCATTTTTAAAACATACATGCATGAAATATGAAATATTCGTGAAATATGCATGAATAACATCTGACCATTTACCCTTTTTTCTGTGAAAGTAAGGACGAGGGTAAAACTAGAAGTTATATATCATCTTTTGTTCTTATTGTGATTCCTTCTATATCATCTTTTGTTCTTATTGTGATTCCTTCTGTTTTTCCGTGGTTATACTGTCATCAAATTAAAGTGTCTATCAATTACTCCGGTCATCTAGTCTTTGTAAATTTCAAGTAAATATTTGAAATACTATTATATTCGTAACTATATATCATCAAATAATAATTACATTCATTCTGCTTTGTATGGAAATCCCCGTTTTTTTTTTGTTTTTTTGTTTTGTTTTTTGTTTTTTCTTTTTTGTTTTGTTTTGTTTTGTTTTTTTTTTTTTTTTTTTTGGTTACGAATACTTCCGACCATTTCTGTGACTGTGTTTTATCAGTCAGTAAACTACAGCAGCACGCGACTCCTTGACAACGACAAAAGTAAAAGAAGACGGAGTAATCTAAACTAGGAAATGGTGCATTATCCACGAATTTCATTACGTTATCTATAGCATGGAGACTTGCATTCCATTTACGGGATGTAATTATAAGTATTGAATGCAATATTTTGTAGTTTTGTTGTGTAAAAGGGTGGACCGTAGAACATTTTTCACATAAGCGCGCTTCATTCAAAATGTGTCCACCCTTTTACACTCCAATAAAACTACAAAATATTGCATTCAATTATTAAATAAAGCATTAATCATCGTGTGCAGTATATGATTGTCAGCTGAAATAATTATCAATTGTCTTAATTTACAGACATTAACTCTCAGATAGACCCAGACTGTGATTGTCTAGCATGTGTTATAAGTACTCATGGGGTAGAAGTACCAATCACGTCCACAGCAGATACTCATGGTAATCATAGGCACCATGTACTGTTTACCAAGGATGGAATCATTCCAACTGATAAAGTAATGCAGGTTTTCAATGACGAACATTGTCCTAAGTTGACAGGAAAACCTAGGATGTTTTTTATTCAGGTTCTGTATTTTTGTTTAAACCACACACGGGGTGTCACTTCAGGTGGTATTGGGTACAGACATGCTGCAGGCATTTTGAAAATACCCCCTTTCATATAGTGCCCCTAACAAAATATCGACCCATTCATATAGTAAATTTCAAAATAAACCAATCCAACTGTATAGTAAAATTTGGTAATTGGAGGAAGAAAACCATTAATTTTACTGCAGAAATTTACTTAAACATCAAATAATGATAATTAAATACAGCAACCAGATGAGATTCTGGCCTGTTATTGTAAAACTACGACCCATTGATATAGATGATGCCAAAACTTACTACCCATTCATATAGTTGACAACGGCAAAAAACAGCGGCAAGGCTGTATATACCTCTTCATAGGAAGTGACCCCCCGTCAAGATTTATATTAATTTCCGTGAAAATTACATTTTGGTCCTATTAACATAGTGTTATAGTTTTCATTTCAACATTTTTTGCTTTAACTCGGAAAAAAAGGAAACGTTTGCTTCAACTTCTTTGAAGTTGTGAAAGTGGATACTTTTGCATAAATCTGCAAATTCACCATCAATTTAGATAAGAGTGAAGAATTATTTAACTTTGCATATAACACTGAGAAATGTAATCTAAATAAGGTTGTAATATTCATGATGCTAAACAAGAGGTGATTCTTCACGAGTATAGAATATTGCTATATTTGAAAGATAAAACAGCTTTAGCAAAGGCCATATTCTCAAGAAAAGCATAATTGAAAGACAAACGACAAGCGCAAAAGCGATAAGCTTTCAAGACAGAGCCTGTACCTACTTTAGTAATTTAACCTGTGAATTCATATGTTACAGGGAATCTGTATAATTAGGGATTACGTGTAATCCCTGACAAAATCAGGGATTTCATGTAATCCCTGGCCCATTTAGGGAATACACGAAATCCCTAAAAATCCTAGGGATTACATGTAATCCCTGATTTTTTTCAACATTTTTACACGTTTTCCCTGACAGTCAATAATCGTTGTTGTTATGCATTAAGTTATATTGGGCGTCATCTTCTAATGAAAATTGGCATACTCAACACAATTAAAGAATATTTGAATGATTTATTGATATTTTTCAACCCAAATACAAGAAAATACATCTGCATTTTACATACAAGAATAAGCAAAAAATATGTTAAAGATTAAGAACAGTAACCCATATAAACAGAAATGTTAAATGTTCAATTATCCCCCCCGGAGAAATATCTCAGAAAAATTCCAAACCTGAAAAAACGCCTTTTTTGCAGGGAACCACTTAAAGACTTTTGTGGCTAAGTTTGATTTTATTGGCTGAGTAGGTTCAGAGATGACGTTTGAATGTGTTTTCCCATAGGGTCCAATGGTAGCTATCTTAGATAGAGCACAGACCAGAAAAAACACCTTTACTGCAGGGGAACACCAAAGGACTATTTAGGCTAAGTTGTGCTCCAACTGGCCCATTAGCCTCAGAGGAAAAGATTACCCAGGCAGGCTTCAGAATGATAATTTCCTCCTGAACATTTCCATTTTTACTTTTATCCTAAATCTGAAAATTTTCCATTTTTTCAATTATTTTAACTCTGAAATTTGATTTTATTTCTTGATTTTATGAAATCAAAGGCATTAATTATGAGACCTGCACAAATTAATTCAATAAACTCCGTATTTTGCTTTCAATAAAGTTATATGATATTCTTATTAATCTGAACAGAACAAAAGTCTTAACTTCGTAAGAGATACTAATCTTCCATGGTTTTGTTAACATTTAATTTGGTCAATCTTTGTTTTTTGAGAGATATAATTTTTGAATGTCCTTTTGAATTTTTAAAACTTCTTCTGTGAAAGTTATTTCTTTTTGATCCATATTGATATTATAAACTTTTATACACTATTATCCTAAGAATTAGTGGTTTTCAAAACTTTGTAGGAGATCTCGAACTAAACTCACGGACAAAATTGAGTGGAATTGATAAAAAAAACAAGGTATTATTCAAGATTTATATTAAAAAGTAGTTGGACAAAGTACAATTATACTCTTTGATTTTATGTTGGTTTCAGATTTAATGATTTAAAGATTTGTTAAGATGGACAGTACTTATTATTACAGATGTATTAAATTTGGTGCATTTTGCATGCATATATATATAAACGCTTATTTCTTTCATAAACAAACCATTTGCAATGTTATTTTATTTGGAGTATTAGGGGTCAGGGAAAACGTGTAAATATGCCAAGAAAAATCAGGGATTTCATGTAATCACTGGTAAAATTTAGGGATTACACGTAATCCCCAAGCAATTTAGCTATTACATGTATTCCCTGATTTTTTAGGGATTACACGTAATCCCTGATTACACAGATTCCCTGTAACATATATATTGTAAACCAGAGATATTCTCCTACGGAGATGAAACGAAGAAAATTTGAGTTCGTTACCAATTTTATGTTATGGTCTGGATACATGCGACTGATTTGTTTCTATATAACTAGATCTAATATTAAATGGTCTTCTGTCACTGTTGGACTTATTCGTAACTTTGCTTTACTCTATACACGTTGTTTATCGCATGACGAATCAGGCATGTGCACAGTCTCAGACCTTACAGAATTCCTTGGAATATGTACAGGTATTAATCGTTTAAATATTACGGATTATGAGAATTGAAGTTCGGTATGCTGCACAAGTCTTTGTATCTTTCACTAGCAATTATAAGAAAGTATTGTAAAACTATTATTTATACATAGTCATTTAATTGGCAATAACCCTGTCAATGCATACACAAAGATGGTATATGTGTTTGATTTGTTTTGCCTGTACCTGAGTTTCATTTTTATAATAGCTGCAATTGTTTTCTAGGCATGTAGAACTGTTTGGGGATCAAAAGACGAGAGAAAAGAAATTGATCAGGGATTTATTTTTGACTTGGTGTACGAACAGATTCGAAATGAAAATGTACCTGTAAAAATTAAGAAAACTAAGCGGAAAATATTTAACTTTAATAGCACCAAACGTAGTAATAACAACAGCGTGGCTGACACTCATGGTCGACCTGAAGATAGTCGTTATGTGAAACACGCAGATTTCAGACCAGCCGATCCTGTAGATTTTTGTGACATTCCATGTTTTGAAGATTATTTAGTCATGTTTTCCAGTGCATCTGGTAAGATACAAGATTACAGTAATAACAATGTGAGAACAAAGTACAGAAAATACCATTTACAACATTATGGCAGATAAAACAATACATTTAAAATCAATGATGTGTGGTCGATAGAAAATAGAACATTTTCTAAAAAGACTCCAAAGCAGTTCAAAAGTCGGATCTGTAAAATAGAAATTCAATTCATGGTATATAAAAGTGAGTTTAACCCCCTTTTCTGGACTCAGGACACATCAAACAGCTGCAGTAGAATACCGAAGGGACAAAGGAGTTTATTTACAATAACGAAGTCCAAAGACATGGCAATAAAACAGAAAACAATGACATTAAAGTGCTACTAAGCACATAATTGAGAAAAAATACAACATTCAAAACCAAGGCACTCAAAGTGTGAACTCCCATGAGACTGAGAGTGACATCAGGTGCTCTGGAAGGGTAAGCATGTCCTGTTCTGTTAACAACACTCGTCAGAAAGTAAATCTATGAAAATACAATGCAAAATTCGCTTCTTGTATAGGAAGACATCATTAGCTGTTATTGTTTTAATAACACCCCGTTTTGGAATGTAGTGACTAAATAAAATTGTTTGTTTTTACATACAGAGCGAATCGCTTGGTCTGATTGTGGCAAGGGAGGATGGCTAACCTACTGTCTCTACGAAGTATTCAAGAAACTTTTAGACACTGATTATTCAATAAGCTTGCTTCAGATTCTCACAGACGTTTGTAGGAAAATGTCAAAAGACATGGTTACAAATACACCATCAAAACCTGTTTATCACCAGTCTAAATCAGCAGCTACTATTTATCATATGTTGACAAAGGATATTTATTTAAAACCCGTTGTACATCAGAATACATTTATCCAGAATCCAGGACCTGTGTTAGAAACTGCGGTTTGAACATATAATTTTAGGAATTATTTTTAAAGTGCAATAAGACATGCTCAGACAGTGTCGCCTTTTCTTAAGATTTAAGCCATAATTCATTGTCGCGCACCTACCATTTTTTCAAAAAGGGTAATGTTTCATCTAGCATGTAGCAAATGTACTCTCCTGAGGGGTCAACATTTTCCTGCATCAAGTTTTCCCGAAACCTTTATTTTCAAAAAGGCGACAACCCTGAAAAATCATATTTGAAGGGAAAAACATATTTCCGCATGCATTTTATACTATAATCATGTGAAAACCTCCATTTTTGGTGGTTTGTGAAAATTTGATAAATTTTTGGTACAAATATCGATGTCTACCATCAATTTTCTTTAAAAATTTCCAGAATGTTAGATTTCATTAATCAGAAGAAATATCACTGATCAAAAGGATATGTCCGTGATGATATAAGAAAGTTTTGTAAGAAATAACTAAGGGACCGACCATTTAACCTGAGGGGGGGGGGTATGGTTTTTTTTTCTGGACAGAAAATTTTTTTCGCGCTTCGCGCGAAACAAATTATTTATTTTTTGCACGCGTATCAACAAAATATTTTTTTTCAAAATTAACATTATTTTTTGGGGCAGAAAGCCTCATTCAGAAAATTTTTTTTCATCATTTTGGCAGCCAAAATATTTTTTTCACATAAAATCAGATCCAAAATATTTTTTTAGAAAAAAACCATAGCCCCCCCTTCAAGTTAAATGGTCGGTCCCTAAATCCGAAATTACTGTAGATTTAGTTTCTGCATATATACATTTCGACAACTTATGTCTCTTCAGTACAGATAAAATCTAAACGTTTTAAAAAACCATTAACTCGTAGATGATAAAAATTGATAGAGAACAAAAAAGTTGCTTTTTGGTTAAATTTAAGACATCGTAAAATCTTTAAAAATCAAGACTTTTGAAATTTTCAATCAACTAAAGAGTCAAAACTTACCTTTTTGTTTAAAATAGTTAAAATAGTTGGACAATTATACGTTTAAGAGCTTAGAAAAGAAATCATAAGAATAATATGCATACTTTTCTTGAAAAATGATTTTTAATATCCCTTCCCAAAATAGGCTAATATAAATTCTAACCGATATCAATGATCAATTCAAGAGGTTTTATTTTTATCCAATTATTATCATTTAGGATAATGATAATTTGGTAAAAAGGACAATTTAGGAGGAGTTTGCTGGTTGGATAGGGACAAATGTATTTCTTTCAAAAGGTCTGAAATACTTGATGCTGATAAATTCATCAGTTGTAATAACTATAGATAATCTCGTCAAAGATTGAAAAAAAGTGTTCTTTACTCTTAAGAACCATGTTCATTCATCGATTAGTTCTGTTCACAGTGAAGAGCAATGTTGATTTTTTTTATTAAAGTCTCTATTAATTTATGTACAAACATCGGCAAACTAATACCGAGGCTAAAATGGTGAAAGTCAGAAATCCAAAATCATGGCAATCCATATACAACAAGAATTAAGACAGCATGACAAAGACAAAACAAACAAACAAAAATGAACAAGAACGCCACAAAACTGAAGCACAAGCAGTGTGAACCCCTACAAAAACTGAAGTATCATCAGGTGCTCCGGAAGGGTAAGCATAATCTGATCCACGCGTGACACCAGTCACACTGCCATTGAATAGTCCGGTTTTGTGAACTAAGCAAATTAGATGCTTTATTATATTTTTCCTTTTTGCAGTTGTACATGTACGTTTACGTTTTTATTTCTTAAATGTGTTCGTTCGTGATATTATGTCTCATAGTGTATATAATATAGTTTAACAGTCATTTTTTTATGATTTTTTTAACATTTTTAACAGAAAGTTACGCTTGTTTATTTTATTTCTTTAAGATTATAAATAATTTACATTTTTAATATGTTTACTTGTGTTTTTACCAAAGATAATTTATGATAAAGAAAGCTGTTAAATCTGTTTTATTATTTTTATTATTACTATCATTATTTTAGACTTCAATGCGTAAAATTTTTATGTATACAAAATGGTTTTGAGAAATAACAAGACTATGTGTGCAATTATAAAATGGTTTGCAAAGCTATTTTGTTAACCAAAGTCAAAAAGGGTAAATTAATAAAATGCAATATAAGTTGAAAATGTGTCTTCAAATCTATGAATTATGCCAAACACTGCATGATCGATCCCACCACAATGTTCCCTGTCAACAGTCATGTATTGCAGATATATAAAATTCATACTTCATTATTTTATGCGCTATGTTATTTTAATATTTGTTGACGATCCCGCATCCATGGCCCCAAAAAACATGGGTGTAGCGTTGTTCGACAATTAGCAATGAATTACACTCAAACCGGTGCCATCTTCAACTTACTATGAGGTATGAGCAAAGCTCATTGTGGAAGGCCTCATGGTGAATTCAAGATGAAGAACAACAATAAAAGCATTTTCCATTGCTATATTCACCATGTATTTGTCGAGACTTTGGCTAATGTGCATTTATTCTAATTCCTTTCATAGATTATTCACACCACATATACAAAGTTTGGATCATTTTGCATAATTACCATCATAGATGTTTATGAAAAATAATTTCCATCACTGTCGGGTTACTTACACCAATACAAAATTAAATCAACAAATAACTAAAAATGTGAAGATCAAATTAAAACATTTGGAAGTCAATATACCGAACAAATAACCTATAGGGTCTAAATAGAAAGGTCAAAATAAGCTAACACAGAGCTACGCATGAGGGGGATAAAAAAATTGTGAAATTAAGTTATTGCAAGTTTCAAAATAAATTCGGTTTGTAGTTGTACTACTGGTACGACAACAGCGAATGAGTTGTGAAGGGTAGGTGCCATATGATGATGACTGCTCAAAATCAAATGTTCACAATCGGATTAGTTAGAATTATAACGCTTGTAGTCAAATTTTGTTTTCATATGTTCAGAGTTATTGATAAAGATTTAAGTCCAGATATGACGCTGGTGATGGTATATCAGTGTGCTCTTTAATTTTGAGTTCTTGTGGTATATCAAACGGATAACTCCTAAGATTTGCATTTTCTGGAGACAAATTGTAAATTCAATTATACGACCAAGAAGAAAGTTACATCTCAGATGTAAAGATTAAAAGTGAAGAATCTGTCCTTCCCGTCTTTGTTATAAATTTAAATGCTGAGGGAAAACCCAATGATTCAATGAGGTAAATAACAAAATTACCGAACAGAATTGTCAAGGGTCGAAATCCAAAGGGCAAAAAGACCAAGCAGGTACGAAACCATCGGAGAATTGGTCCTGACAAGTGATATGAGTTAAACCGGTCTACTAAAATATATGACTATTCTTGACCAAATCCTTCGGGAAGTTTCTTCCGTCTCAAGCATCAAACGACTCCCTCAACATCGACAATGTTTAACAAATTGCCATTATCGTCCTCAGTTTTCTGCAGTGGTTTAATTGATTTTTTTATATAATTGCCTTGACTGGCGATGTTCTATGCAGAAACAAATTTACAGAAACTTCTGGATTTTGCAATCCATCTGAGAAATCAAGATTGATAAACTTTGATGCATTACATGATTGTAATAACAAAATAGCCGAACAGAATTGTCAAGAGCCAAAATACAAAAAAAAATATTCACATTAACTCTGTTGTGAGAAATCTGGTGTATGCAGTAATATATCTGTATAATATTTCTTATTTTGTAAGCTTAGATTTCAATCAAAATGTACGCACAATGAAGATACATTCCAATTTAATGTATAAAATGTACGCACAATGAAGATACATTCCAATTTAATGTATAAAATGTACGCACAATGAAGATACATTCCAATTTAATGTATAAAATGAGACATACAACACTTGAATTAGTTTTTGCCATCATTCGAAAGATAAACAGGACGAGTTAACAATGTTATTGAAAACATATTCCAACTTGTCATGGCTTCTGAGAAAAATATGTAAATCAAATTTTAAATTACTTTTTATCAAGAACTATGCAGTAGTATATACTTCTAGGAAAGTACCAGAAAGAAGTGAATATAAAATAAGGACTTTCTTGTAAAAATTGCGTCAGATTTTCAAATGGATTTCAATTATCATGCTGCATTCTAGTTTTAATACAAAAGAACCCTACAAAAATCCTGGATTCCATTGCGAAAAATTGCGTCACTTGTCACATTGGTATCATTTTTCTGTCTGGGAACGAGCTATGGATTTACAGAAAAGATGTTTATTCTTTTTTTTTCTTTCTTTTTTTTTTGAGATAGAAACATTGTACCGATCTGTCAAATAAAGATGACGAACGTAAAATCACTTTTGTGAAAATTCAATAAAATGAAAATAGAAAAACATAGTCTACGATAGGAATTCGGGATAGCCGGACTTGCTTACGGTACCGGCATTAGGCAAGAGCTAGCGGTAGAGTTAAACCGGTTTATTGGTACTCAAACCTCCCCTTTATCTATTCCGTTTCTTTGTACTATAATAAACATACAAATAAAACCCAATGCAGGTAGACTGGGAACTCCAAGACCACAATCGCGAGAAGGAAAGAAAAAGACAAAAGGTAATTTAGAAAGATGTGTCAAGGAGTGCTAGCCGCTAAACTGCCGGCTAGCTCAAGGGGTCTATTCTGATGGTAAAACACTGTCACACTACGGAATAAAAACCAAATTCATTCAAAACTACCCGAAGGTTATAGTAAAGAACCATCATGGATTTCAGTAGATATCGACAGTATTAGTGAGAGGCCAGTACAATTGTAAAATGTCCAGGTAATTGGATCCCAAAGCCAATTTAAGGGAATCATGAAGAATATCCTGTCAATATCCCTTGTGAGTTACGCCGAAGTTTTTCTGGATTTCTTATCCTTTTTTGGCATTTTTTAAAACCAGAATTCACGGCAATATACGGATCACAGACTGACAAAGAAGGTAAATGACGAAGACGAAACAAATAGAACAAACACCACAAAAAAATTAAAGCAATAACAGTGTGAACCCTTTAAAAAACAGGAGTGTCATCAGGTGCTAATGTGTTCATTTGAGATATTTTGTCTCACAATATAAAGTGTACAGTTTAACAATTTTGAACCAAAAAATTATGTTTTAGAGTCTTCATAATTGAAAAATTTTGTTTTTGTTTGTCATTACCAAAGATACATTATGTTACGGAAAAAAACCGTCGTTAGCTTTGTTATCATTTCCGACTTCTACTTCCTATAACAATTTTACTAATACAAAGTCTAATATAATTTTACTAATACAAAAATAACCAAAAAACCTTCAAAGAATGAAATTGTTTCCATGGCTCTTGTTTGATATTTTACTTTCAAATAAATTAAGATTCGATAGAAGTCGGTTGTCTATTTGGAAATTTCCTATTTTTGGTGGAGTAAAAGGGACATGAGATTGTTTTAAAATTATTTTGAAGATTCATCTGACTAAACATAAGATGGCACACGAAACTTTGAAATTCTTTTTCCAAACGGTCACATGTTGAACTTTTATTATTTCCCTGACATTTATTTACAAGATTTACAGTTATGTCTTACTTCAAAATGTGAAATATAGATAAAATACCTACCTGATATCTTTTCTAAACAGTTTGATATGTTTTCCTTTATAAGTTTTAGAGAACTTTATCCAAATATGATTGCCATGACTGTCCGGTTTCTATATGATTGCCAGTTGTCCGGTTTCTATATGATTGCCATGACTGCCCGGTTTCTATATGATTGCCAGGACTGTTGGGCTCTTCTGTTACACATATCTAAAAATATCAAATCAACAAATAACTGTAAAAATTGTCTGTATTCAGAATTTAATTTAAATACATGTTTAATTTATTGCAATAGAGTTATAACATGCACTAAGCCTAAGAATTTTTTATCTGCATCTAGATATGACAAGAAGAATATGTAAAGCTCTTTTTGTGAAAAGAAAGTAACGATTTCAAAAGGGTCGGACCAGAATTAGTTCTTCGTTTTGTTTTTTTTTTATACAATGCGAATCAAACCTGCGAAAATGGTATACAATTTGAGTATTGGTAATCATTCTAACGACCAACAACCTCGGTATAGATGTTCCTCTTCATAGATTTTTTCATATTTTATTTGTGGTAACAGCCATTGCATGTAATAGTATACTTCCACTTGTTATTATAGGTACCTTTTACGGGATTTTATAACAATGTTATTATAACTACTTGTCACGGCTTTGAAAAATTGATTTATGAAACAAAATTCATATTTCCCAGTAATGAATAGTAAGATATTACTGCTAGTAAAACAGATGAAATATTATGAAATAAAAATATTTCATTTTATTTATCTAATAGTCCATCAAATCTTGCGATGCGTCCAGATTTATTACACAATGTGTATTCTTTTCATATTTTGCGATTTGGCTTTGAAAAATTCTCGAGCCTTTTCTCAGACTCAGACTATAGAAGACACGGTTGCGTGAAGCTGTCTTAAATGTCCAATCCAACGTTGCGATTTGTTTGACGTCACAATTGGTACCACAATAAACTCCATGGATGATTTGTCGTCACAATTGAGAACTCCACAAAAAATGGCAAGATCTACTTTCTTTCGGGTTGATTGTTGTATTTTACGGAGGAAATGGGTTCTTATATTCGACCAAATAAAGATCGGGATATCTTCCACTCACGTGAAAAATTCTACGTCTTTTACCCTAGTTTCACTCGGGAAACACAGAATTTCTCACATTAGTGGAATATATCCCTTATCTTTAACATGGTCTCGTACAACCTATTATTCTTCTTTGGATCATTCATATTGTACGGGATTTTTTTACTTTTAATACCCAGTCATCGCAATTATATTTGACAAAATCAGCTAAACATCTTGAAAGAAATTAAGCCATGATTATGGCCAGTCTTTTGGAAAATGCAATTTTTATAAACGTTACCTGTCTGTAGTAGCAATGCTTTTTTAACCATATTACTTTTGCCATCAAGAAATATGCTTTAGTTCCCCTAGAAAGGCATAAAAAGAAGCTATTTCAAAAGATTATGTTCGTGTAAGGTTTTAAAACGTACTTCAATTAATCTTGCGCATTCTAGTTTGTATCAATCGAGAAATGTACCCCTGTAAAATATTCTGGTATCCTGATCTGGCTCACGCGAGTTACCCGTCACACTGCCAATAGAATTAAATTTGGTATATGTCATTCACAACTATGACTCGACTGAAAGGTTTTTTTCCAGATTTGAGGTAGAGACATTGTAATGATTTGTCAAACTATAATGATGAATGAAAACTTCTTTCGAGATAATTGTGAAAATCCTGAAATATAATAGTGTTTTATCATAAAAGAAATCCCACACAAAAGCAGATTTTATTAGAGAAATACAGATTGAGAGGAAATCTTGACAGAAAATGGTTATAAAGACAGACACAAAAACTAGGAATTTATAGCAAACAGGCCTGGAGATTGTTTTACACAGCTTGACACATACTTATCAAGAAAACGTTGACCAAGACGTTGACTCAGTCATCACATTATTCCTAAGAGCAAGTTTTGTTACAGTTTGAAAAGTTAAAATGTTTCTCTTAACATCTTGTATGTATCACGCTGTCAGCCATGTATTGTACTCTGGGTAAAGTCAAATTCTTTCAAAGAGAGTAAACAAGTTAAGGCATTTGCGAGTAGTTCTAGCAAAAGCGGCTTTCATCTTTGGTGAAAACGTGTATTGACATAATCTTCTTTGTCATTATACTGACGATTAAAGGTATAGACGTATTAAAACTTGTCACGGTGTCAAAGATAATATATATGCTAAATCAAAAAAGAATAGACACTAGGTACTTCTTGGAAAGTACTGAATAAAATAACACAATACAAACCAAAAAAATTACATCGATTATGTAATTGCGTTATATTTTTCAAATATTTCATCGTCTAAATTATCGTCAATTTTGTCATTTCCTCGTATTACAACCAGATTTTATAATTTTATGATGCACAAAATAACCTCAATGTAATGATTTCTTATCGTTGTTCACGTTTGTCTTTTTTCTTTCGTATATTTTTAATGTGCATTTCTTTACATTTTGGTTGATTATAGGCGTTTCCTTTTTTTCTAGCTTTGTAAAATCCTGGACATGCGGGATAAATAATTGTTGTTTTATCGACCTCTTCAACAAAGTGTACTTATTTTATAAAATCTACCTTTCTATAGCTACCCATCACATACTATTCCAAACGTCCAGGAGTCGGGCTAAGTAAACCCTTTAATATATATTCTGAATAACAAAGAGGTATTTTTGCTTTCATTTTTTTTTTCAGAATAAATCATAATGGAAATTCGTGGATGCTCCAGACCATTCAGCGTTTGAAAGGGGTGTACAGTTTTTACTCAGATATTTGAAACTTCAGGCAATGTTTCTATATAGGCTGATAATATGTACCTTTATCATTGGCGGGTTCTGAGAGGTATTAAGGGTTACGAGCCCCCCTCCCCTCTTTCAGGAAAAAGTTTTAAATATCATGCAGAATTCATATAAAATTGACAAAAATGACATAAAGTAGCATGGAATCGAAGGCTAGATCCGCCGGTAATTATGCATTTGTTTAAGGAATCTGTTTCTGTAGCATTTTCAAGAAAGGGTATGCATTCTTTGAAATCAACTACTATTTCTGATACGTGAAGCTTCACAGAATGTGTGTATGTATCTCACATTATGGATGTTTTATAAGGAATAGTTTGAAAGATAATGACAGCATCGGAAAAACAAAGAAAAAGAAGTCACATGAGTATGGCATAGAAAAGAAAATTTGGAACACATATACAAATGAGCAATATAGACCCAATTATAAATAAAATCAAATGTATACAGCGTATTTCTTCAAACGTTTGTACCGAAAATCAAATATATTTAAGTTGTTATACCAGATTATGTAGGTACACAATAGGGTATTATGCACCCGGATACTGTCATGGAGTCATTCATATTGCCATCTTTGTATTGTCGTTTTCTGAAAATCTTTGGTATTGTATTTCTAATACACACAAAAAAAAATCTGAAATGAATAACCCCATTTCGTGTGTAGAATTTGTATTTATTCTTTTCATATCTCCATACAAATTCTGTATATATTTAATGTCATGCAGGAATGACTTCTTTCAAGTCTATAGGTGTGTACAGATTATTAGTTTGTACATTGATATATATATAGTACATACGGAAAATGTGTAATATACCCGGAAATGGACGATAACCAGGACGATAGTCTGTCTACAGATTCTAATTCGGACTTTGAAGAAAGTGCATTTCCAGGTATGTTTTATATATAACTAATGATTGATTGACAGATAAACCGTGTACCTGTACAGGTAATTCATTGTTTACATGTTTATTTACATGTCATATGTACAAATATGAGATACGAAATGCCCGAAGAAAAAAATGTAATGTGGATATAAAATGACGAAATGAAAGTATAGAAGAAAACTTGTCAAAGAATTATAAGTTACAATTGCAGTTTCCATAGCTTCTGCCCAGTAGGGCATTTCATACCGATACATTTGAATAAACTGCATTATGATACTACTCATTCAAGATATCTTGTCCAGTTGCAATGTTCTGCAGATTTCAACATGTTTTGCAGTTTCCATAAATTGTGCCCAGAGGAGCAATTCAAACCGACACGTTAAACAAACCTCTGCTATTTACCATTCCTTCAAGATATCACCCTCAAAAGTATGAAGTACAACAAACTTAAAACTAAACACCAGATTACATATAAGAGGTAGTCAGGTTGAACCAAAACACTGCATCTCTTTTTCTCTTGAATATAAACACCTACATATGCTGATTTTTATCAAAATCATTCTCACAACACCATAAAAAATTCGTCAATAAGTTTCTGGATACAACAGCATTAATTTTGAATCAACTTTGTGGAAGCAAGTCTTACATTAATGAAGGGAAGATAACAGGAAACACTTACAATGGCCGAACATCACACGCACAAGAAAAACAATAAAATGACAAAAGACAAACATAGATAACGCTAGGAACTCGGGATAGCTATTGACATGATTACCAACTGGTAATAATGTACCATACACACCGTAAATTAAAAAGTTATTCCACTTATTGGTTAATTGGAGAAACTTAACAGTGAACGGATGATCGGGAGAAGATTTGTATTTTCTGCTGGAGTAAAATCTCCAACGTGACTAAATTTTAATACTGCCTTGTAATAACACATTCTCATTATAATTTTAGATTCTACACCAGATGGGTTGAGATTTAAGAAGAAACTTTTGTCTTTAATTAAAAGGTAAGTTCTGTAGAGTAAATTGAAGTATCAAAGCAACGATTGCACAAAGTACTATATTGGACACACGAATGAATTGATGCATCATCTTAAAACTTCTTTATCGTCAAATCAAATGCATGCCAATGGATCAGAGACACGTTTTAGTTCAAGAAGTCTTACACCATCGACATTAAATCTCCTTTTTTTATTACTTATGCATAATAATAAATTCGCCTTAGTTGTAAAATAGCAGAACTGTGTTGCCATTAAACACTAGAATAAAACAGTGATTAAATAAAAACTTGAATGTATTTAATGTTTCTCAACATATATATATATGTGTGTGTATATGGTTCAGATTTCGTTTGTTATTAAGGTGTTTTTCAATTGATATTTACCCCATTTCACTTTGGTCCATGGCCAAACAAAACACTAATTCTAATGTCTTTTGATTAATAGGGTTAGAAAAAGCAGAAGATTATCAACTCGCAATGAGAAAGAACATATTGCTAATGAACAAGAAGGTGAAGTTGCCTCATCAGACGACAGAGTTGACATTAACTCGGCAGACGACAAATTGAACAATGTTTTCCAACCAGTATCAGCATATGATACGGGAAACACAGAGACTCATTCTTATGCTTTGAGTAAACACAAGAGGGGTCTGGCAGTTTTTATCATCAATTCTGATTTTAGACACCAGCCTCGACGACCGTTCACCAAGACGGATGTTTATTTTATGACTAAGCTGTTCCGACACCTTGGGTTTGAAATAGAGCTTTTGGAAAACATGAAAGGACATATATTGTGGAAGGAACTTATACGTAAGCATCTACAAAAATGTGTCATTGAATCAGTAGTTCGCGAATTTCACCTGCTTTATATAGTTTGTATATCATAGTGTTATCAGTAGAGAAGAATTTATAGAAGTAAAATTGTCAAAGAGTCGATCTAGGATCAAGTAAAACCGACAATAATATATTTCTAAATGAATACCGAAGCAAGAACAAAAATCATAGAAATCCAGAATACATGGCCAAACAACATTCGTAATGACTTATATCTATCAGAAAATGTCCATATATCAAACAGTGGTGATTTCTTATTCTTCTTTCGGTATTGGGGTGTGCTCTCGTAGAACGTTTTACTGCGACGTGAGACAATCAAGCTTGGTCCTCATTTATAATTTTGTATCTTGGTATCGTTTTCGTTCACTCCTGTATATATATTTATATTTTCTATCTTAAATAGGCATACAGAGATCTATTACAGAAGATTATGATTGTTTCGTCTGTGTTATAAGTTCTCATGGAGCGGAATTTCCATTATCCCGGCGGCTAGATCCCGAGAGGAAATTACGGCAGCATGTAATATTTACAACAGACGGCGAGATCCCAACTGACAGAATCCTGGAAGTATTTAGTGATGACAGATGTGGAAATCTTACCGGTAAACCAAGGATGTTTTTCATTCAGGTAAAAATGCCAATCTTACCGATAAATCAAGGAAGTTTTTCATTCCGGTAAACCAAGGATGTTTTTAATTGAGGTAAAATGCCAGTCGAACTGGTAAACCATGGATATTTTTCATTCAGGTAAAATACCAGTCTTACTGGTAAACCAAGGATGTTTTTCATTGAAGTAAAATGCAGTTTACTGGTAAAACAAGGATGTTTTTTTTTCAGGGAAAATGCTAGTCTTTAGTTTAATACTATTTTATTGCATATAATAAGCAAAGGGATTGGACAGCAAGTTATCACAACTTATCGACTGTCCTCTCCTTATAATATAAATTATACAATATAGCAACAAGTAGTATAAACATAGATAATACAATTTATAAAAACAATGTGTTAAGACTCTACTGACCTGTGGTCTATCAGTCATTGATTGGCTAATATACAAACGAACTTTTTCAAATATTTTAGAATTTACACGAGGATCTAAATCTGGGTTGCCAAAAAGTATTGTTTCAATGTCTAGGGTAATACCTCTAATTTCTGGATCATTAAGAGAAGTTCTTTGTTGATTATAGTTCGGACATTCCAAAAAGTAGTGAATTACATCTTCATATTGTGCTCCGCAATTGCATTTCGGGTTATCAACTATATTGGCTCTATACAAGTCTGCATTTAAAGAACTACATTGATGTCTTAATCGAGTATGAATAATATTTAAACGTCTGGAACCACTTCTATAATACTTTTGGGGTTTAAATTTTTCATTTTTCACCTTTCTTTTGAAATTCTCGAGAGTTTGCAAACTTCTTACTGAAATATCAAGGTTATTCCAATGTATAACCGTTGATGGTATAAATGATTAAGCTGAATTATTTAATCTGCATCTTACAGGTACACAATTACTATTATTATGCAAATTATAATCACTTCTATCAGAAACTAGTGGGGGCTAACATTCAGAAAGGTATTGAGGGCATGACTGATGATGCATTTTATAAAAGGTGCACAGTTTCCTAAACTGGCGTCTATCAAATAAACTTTCCCACCCGGTTTCAAAATAAAGAGCATCACGACTAGCTAATTTAGAAAGACCTGTTACTATCCGGGCAGCTTCTAACTGAACCTTTTCTAATTTTTTAACTTCTCTTTGGAAACAATCATCCCAAACTTCACATGCATACTCAAGTAATGGCATAACAAAAGATAAATATATCTTTGATAGGCTTTCCGTTGAAAGGATATACTTTAATTTTCGTAAAGCATTAATTTGTTTCATTGACGCTTCAATAATATATTAACATGTATTGTCCAACTTCCATCACTTGAAATGTTTATAAAAGTTAACGATCTCAACTTGTTCATTATTAAAATAAATAGAAGGTTCGTTATATGCTATGTTTGAAACTATAAGAGCTTTTGTCTTTTTCGGATTAAAGTTTACTAACCACAAATTCGCCTAGGCATTCAAGATTTCCAAGTCATTGTTAATACATGGTTCTAAAACAGCAAGGTCGGGTCCAGAGTATTGTAAAGAGGTGTCATCGAAAAATAAGTCGTGCGATATTGCCTAATTATCAGTAATATCATTTATATACAATAAAAAGAACAGAGGTACCAGGACTGATCCTTGTGGTACACCAGCTTTAATAGTACCTGTAGATGAGGATTCTTCATTTATTACAACCAACTGTTTTCTATCAGTTATATAATCCCTGGTCCATTATAGGAGACTGCCAGATATTCCAAATGAATTAAGTTTATGAATAAGTCCACGATGCCATACTCTATCGAACGCCTTTGAGATGTCACAAAATATAAGAACATTTGACAACTTATTATCAAGATTATGACAGAGATTATCATATATTTCAATAAGTTGGTAGACAGTAGAATGTCCGTGTAAGAATCCAGATTGATAATCATCAATCATAATCTAATACATAATTATAGATGTATTTGTGGACAACTGTTCCATAACCTTACCAACACAGCTTAAGAGTGATATCGGTCTATAGTTAGATGGGTCCGTTTTGCTAGTCTTACTAGTACACCAAGGATGTTTTTCATTCAGGTAAAATACCAGTCTAACTGGTAAACTAAGAATGTTTTTCATTCAGGTAAAAGGCCATCTTACTGGTAAACTAAGGATGTTTTTTTCATTCAGGTGAAATGCCAGTCTTACTTGTAAATCAAGGATGTTTTTCATTCAGGTAAACCGAGGATGTTTTCCATTGAGGTAAAATGCCAATCTAACCGGTAAACCAAGGATATTTTTCATTCAGGTAAAATGCCAGTAATTACTGGTTAACCAAGGGTGTTTTTCATTCAGGTAAAAATGCCAATCTTTCTTGTTAACCAAGGATGTTTGTCATTCAGGTAAAATGCCAATCTTATTGTTTAACCAAGGATGCTTTTCATTCAGGTAAAATGCCAATCTTATTGGAAAACAAAGGCTTTTTTTCATTCAGGTAAAATGATTTGTTGGCTGTAATACTTTCTTGTGTGTATACACTTTTACCATAGCGTTATGATTAACCGTGGAAATAGAAGCCGTTTTGGTTATAATATCGAGAAAATATATATTTCTTTTCACACTGAAGCATAAACTTTTCCCATAATAAGTCTATTCTTCTACATTAAGCAGTGTATAACCAACAAACCGGACGTTACATCAGGTAAGAATTATTGTTCCATGCACTGCATCCCGTCATACTGCAAACGAAAAGACCGATATGAATCAAAATTGTGTGCAGAAATAAAGTTTGGTTCCACTGATTAAATGGTTGTTATTTTACATTTCAGGAATTCGTTACCTGGCATAAAAGATTTTGAGATATTAATTTCGCTGTTGACACACTGATTGCTCTGTATATTACAAACATAACGACAAAAAATAAAATGTGAAATGTAGAAGCAATATTTAAGGATAAAATATCACATGATACAATAGAAAAAAGAAGGGAAACGGGGAATGTGTCAAAGAGACAACGACCCAAATGGGAGTAATAACAACTCAAAGCCACCATAAGATCTCCAATGAACGGTGAGAAAACCCCACACCCAACGGTAGGTCGGAGTAGGCCCCTGAATAAAGAGTAATCAAGTTCAGCGAAATAAACATCATCCTAGACTCCTATAGACATAAAGTAAACTAACTAGAAAAAAGACAAGACACACAAAGGCTTAATAAATTTCCTGACTGTTATCCTTTTTTCAACATCTTTAAGAGCATGAATTATTTCAATATGAACAAAGTCTTTTACTTTTACAGAATCGATACAAAACATTGCTTTCTGATGATACTTTTTATGTTGGTGTTAATTTTATTTCGAGTTATTGTTTTTATGTGTTTTATGTAACGTTACATTCAAGGCTTGTCGATGTGTGATGGGAGCAGACGACGACTTTGACGTCGATAAAGGTGTCGATATTGACGTCATCAATACCACAGTACATGATCAAGTGTACCCAATATTATATGTACGGAGATTTAAAACACGGTCAGACGAAGGAAAGTGGACAGAAAATAATCCCGATTATTGTTATTACTCAGACCAAGTATATCAAATAGGGTGCTCTAAGGATGGAATGCTGGACCCGATACATCCAGACACCAACGAAAAACCGGTGGATTTCAATCTACAAGTTTCCAGTGGAAGACCGGAAGACTCGAGTTGTCCAGACACCAAAGGTAGACCGGAAGATTCCAGTAATATGCATGATTACATGAAAGAAATGTATTTCCGTTCCAAAGAACCATCTTCATTTTGTTTTATTCCGTGCTATGAAGACTTTTTAGTAATGTTCTCGAGTGCTTCAGGTATATTTAGTATTTATAATGATAACTTATTCCGTCTTTTGCCTTTTTGCTCCAATACTCGTTTGCCGATGACATGTCATAAGAATTCTGTTCAGTTGATTAGAAATAAACACCAATTTAAGACTAAGACTAAGAAAGATTTATTTGAAATTCGGTTAAAATTACAACAATAAACATAAGGTCTTTAGAGCTTTTTACCGAATATAAAACAAAATACACGCATAAATAAAACACAAATGGCATACATAAAACAAAGTTAGCAATCATAAGACACACAAAGCATACATATAAAACAATAAAAGCAGTTAAGACACACATGACATACATTAAGACAATAAAACACATAGCACATACAATGGATAAATTATAACAATGTCCATGCAATAAAATACATAAAACTAATGACAATAAAATTGAGCTTAAAAAAACAAAGCAATTTGAAAGCTAGTATCCATGCAATTTGGCTATAATTAAAGCAATAAGCTCTAGAAGCAAAAGTAAATAGAAGCAAAACAAAATTAGCACTATTTGCACATGGAACAGCGACATTCGGAGCCATTCCAGGACTGTATCAAGCTCTTGAAAATATTCAGGAGTATGTATTGAAAGACACCCACTTTTACATATTTCCAGATATTATGATAATTAACTGCAAAATTTTGCTGCAAGTATTGCAGCCAACAAATCATTTAGTGATTCAAAAAAAATTATTATTGGAAATTCTAAGTATTAGCACCAGCTTATGAGCTATTTTGGTGTTGAAAAAAAGAAAATTTGCGATTGGAAGTTCCTTACATCAGCACTAGCTCTATGTTATGTATCTTGATATTGCACAGACAGAGTGTACCATATTGCATAATTCTATGTAGCATTTAATATTTCTTAACAATGAAACAGAGACTGATTTTTTTTATTGACGTTCACAATGATATGCCATTTCAGGCGAATTTTTACAAATATAAAATAGACTCATTCGACATTTTCTATTTGGATACAGAATGTTGTTCAAATCTGTGTAAAAGTTACAATAAAGATGAATCAACATATATTGTAGAAGATCAATGAAGAATTTTTCAAAAGATCATATAATTTTTAAAGCCAAACTTTATCATGATTCAATGTAATAATACAAAACAAAGACGAATCGCATATTGTGCAAAATATATGTTATTGTTTCAGAAAGAACAGCATGGTCTGACAAAGGAAAAGGAGGATGGCTGTTATTCTGTCTGTACAAGATTTTCAAACGTCTCTTAGCATCTAATTATAAAATAAACATTCTTCAGATTCTGACAGAAGTTTCCGGAAAAATGTCACGTGATCTCAGAGCCGAAACTCCTTCAGATCCTTTACGACATCACACGAAATCTGTGGCTACTATTTATCACATGCTCACAAAAGAAATTTATTTACAACCAAAACGTATTCCTGTTCGACCAGTGCAAGAAACAGCGGTTTAACTTCCACCAACCAGGGGTATACATACATTTCTAAATCTTTTCTTTTTTTTACATATCCATGTTTAATGCTTTTGATACAAGTTTATTTTGATACTTATTTTTTATTGTCAGATTATTGTAATATTTTTAGTTGTTATTAAAGTAACATTTTTTTCAACGCTTTGATTGTCACCCTTAACGCAATCTCTTGCCGTTTACTATATATAGTATATTCTGGTATGAATAACAGATATAGGAAAGCTGATTAGCCAGTTCTTTTAAGCAAACGGATCTATCTCATTTTGTCGAAATGGCCATATGAAGCAACTGAATTTTCAGCAATTTCGGTATCTAGTTATTTGTTTTATTCTGAGAGATATCCGTTTTAGTAAAAATTTCAAAGTAAGACAGTTGCCTTTGTTTTTCCGTCCAATGCTTGACATTCATTGTGTTTGCAACTTGACTCTTTCCATATAGCTATAAGCATCTGACATTATGATGTTTTAATGAAACATTTCAATTACATTCGATAGTTAATGCCAGATAAATTAGATAAAACATAATTTTAACTGGTAAATGTCTATCATCATTACAAACAATTTCCCAAACGGAGGTGCATAGCTCTTCCTACGTCAGAGTACTAGTGCATTAGTTTGATGTCGTTCTTGCTCGTTTATTTGTTTTGTCTTTGTCATGCTGTCTCAATTCGTGTTGGATATGAATTGTCGTGATTTTTTAGCTCACCTGGCCAAATGCTATGTGATCTTTTGCCATCACTCGGCGTCCGTCGTCCGTCCGTCCGTTAACTTTTATTCAAAGATCTTCTCCTCTGAAACTACTGGGGCAATACTAACCAAACTTGGCCTGAAACAACGGCAGTAGAATACCGAAGGAACAAAGCATAAGATTACACAAATCAAAGTCCAGAGACAAGGCAAAAGCAAGAACACCAAAAGACGGAAGGCCAAAGACACCACATGCCCACAAAACATACGAACATTACATTATACAACACAAAAAACTATAGCACTAACAGTGTGAACTCTCAATAAACAAGAGTGACATCAGGTGCCCCGGAAGGGTAAGCATGTCCTGCTCTGTGCACAGCACCCGTCACACTGTCAGTGGGTCAATCCAGGGTAAAGTCAAAACCGGTAATGTCAAATCAGAGAAGACGCGAATCTAGCTGAAAATGTCAGTTTTTATTTGTGACACTGACATTTCATATCTATCTATGATGTGGTGACGGCCATAGAATTTCTGAAGGGACGAAAGTAACAAAGGCTGAACAGATCCCTGACTCAGCAGTTTTTGTGACAGTGCTTTTACTCTTTCCACAAAGTCATTGTATGTACTGCACGCTCTACAGTAACGAATTAATTGTGAAATATATACTCCATATGCTGGGGATGCAGGTATATTGCTGCAGAGAAAGGGAAAGTTCACAATTGGAAAGTCAAAATCATCACGTTTGTCATATAATCTAGATTTCATACGTCCATGTTCGTCAGTGTATAACAAAAGGTCAAGGTATGAAGCAGAATCGGGTGTATCGGTTGTCTCATTAATTTCAAGTTCATTGGGGTAGATACGATGTAAATATTCTTTAAATCTTGGGTTATTAAGAGAAAGTACATCGTCTATATATCTGAAGCTGAAATTAAAAGTTTGGGCTAGTTGTTTTTGTTTCTGTTGTATCAGCCCTTGCAAAAACTTTGCTTCATACGAAAAAAGGAAAAGGTCAGCTAAAAGTGGCGCACAATTTGTTCCCATAGGAATCCCTATTGTCTGTTGAAAAACACGGCCTCCACATTCAACAAAAATGTTGTCGATCAAGCATCTTAATCACGTCATTTTCACTGTATTTCTTGTTTGACTCAGTGTGGTTCTTTACAAAATATGTTTTATCTTTTCCTATTACCAGATAGGAATACCTGCGTTCTCCGTTTTTGGTACAGAAACATTGATGTATCAGATCGGAAATTACTGTTTTAAGTTTATTATGGGGAAGAGTTGTATAAAGGGTAGAAAAATCAAGTTTTAATGCTATTGCAGTATGCGAGACTGTTTGAGGAGAGCTGTTCATCACCAGGGTATGCTCTTTCAAGTTTGTCATTTTTATGTCCGTAGACCAAACAACATGGCCGCTGTTACTAAAAATAGAACATAGGGGTAAATTGCAGTTTTTTGCAAATTACTCGAAAACCATTACAGATATCAAAATTCTGACAGAAGTAAAAATGATCAACATGATGAGATCTATCTGCCCTGCAATTTTGGAGAATATCCGTTTACCCGTCTTGGAGTTATTGCCCCTATCCGTAAAATTTTCAGTTTTTCGTTACTTCTGGTTTTATATATTGAAATTTATAGAAGATAGAAGTAAAGTTTTTATAACAAAAATGGTCAGCATAGTAAGATCTACATGTCCTGCAATTTTGAAGAAAATCTGACAATCCACATAGGAGTTATTGCCGCTTTTTCTTTGAATTTTCACAATTTTTGAACGTTTTTACTTTTATTTCAAAAACTGTTTGAGATAAAGGTCAAATGTGAATTGCAAAAGTGTTGAGGTTTTCCAGAACTACAATTCCTACATATATCCAGCAGGTTCGCATCTCATCCAAGATGGCCACCAGCGGGGAAGATAGTTTAACATAGGACCCTATGGGAAATGCATTCAAAAATTTTCTCCTCTGAAACCACTGAGCCAATGGGGATCAAATTTTGTCATAATAGTCCTTGGGTGGTCCCCTTTAAAGTTTGTGATTTTTGCGTTTGTACCTCATCCAAGATGGCTGCCAGCGTAGAGCACAGTTTAACATATGGACCCTATGGGAAATGCATTCAAATGTCTTCTCCTCTGAACCCAATGAGCCAGTTGGACCACCAAACTTGGTTACAATAGTCTTTAGATGTTTTCCTTCAAAGTTTGTGATTTTTATGTTCATACCTCATTCAAGATGGCCGCCTGCAGGGAACATAGTTTAACATAGGGACCCTATGCGAAATGCATCCAAAGATCTTCTCCTTTGAATCTACCAAGCCAAATTGAACCAAACTTGGTCACAATAGTCCTGGGGTGGTCCCCTTTAAAGTTTGTGATTTTTACATTCTTACCTCATCCAAGATGGCCGCCAGCTTGGAACTTAATTTAACATAGGGACTCTATGAGCAATGCACTCAAATCTCTCTCCTCTGAACCTACTGAGCCAGTTGGAACCTAACTTGGTTACAATTGTCTTTGGGAGATCCCTTCCAAAGTTTGTGATTTTCAGTTTGTACCTCATCAAAACATCTGCTGAACTGATTTATAGTATGAATTGGTGGTCTATAGGTGACAATGAATAAAACCAGTGACCAGGTGAGCGATACAGGCTCATGTGAGCCTCTAGTTTATTTTTTATTTTGGATTTTTTTTCCTCATTTTTGCTTGGTATTCGTTTTCTGATGAATTCAAAATGCTTCCATGCACAACAGAAAACGGAGTGTAATTTTACTATAATTGAATGTCTCTGTTTGGAAATTAAAGAGTAGCAAGTACAAGAAAGCCTTGCATACAGTCATTACATATTCACAAATCCGTTGAAACATATAATTCATAAAAACATGGACATGGTCACGTTACCTCCAAAAAGACATATAAAATGTCAAAGAGGCTGAGTTCAATTCCTGCATTTCTCAACAAGTTCACGTTGTTGATGAAAAGATTTCACATTAAAAGGAAAAGATAAGTTAAAACCTTTAGAGTAGGCATATGCTGAATCAGTTGGGACAAGTATGAAGAAAAAGACCTTAGACTATTTATGTTTAAATCAAATTTTACAGGAAAATCTGTCGTTTTTGAAGAACACCATATTTTAAATCAGATGTTCATATGCATTGTAAAACTTCTTGAATATGTTTATCATCTTTGGAAATATACAATCTTGCCGTAATAATAATTATCTAAAATGGCAAATGCGAACACCTTATTAAATGTCTTCTTTTGATATCATTGTAGTTGAGGAAAACTAATTGCCTTTTTTCTACTTGGTAATTAATCTACACTAGTACCCTTACAAAGCAACAGCATATTGCTGGACCTGTCAAATCCCAACAACGTTAAAGACATTTTTTGAGATATACTCTACAAGTCGGGTCAAGCAAATGTTAATTTTAGAGAGTCTCGAGGCTTTGTAAGATCAACATTTTAAAACATTAGATTCTAATATGGGAACAATGGAAACCATGACGACTAGCCATATGAAAATCTCCAATAACATAATGAGCGACTTCACAACAGTCTTTACGCTGAAATTGACGACGTCACAATATGTTTTGTGCACAAAAACGTCAGTAAAGCTGAAGTAATGGCTGTCGTTACCGTGTACACTATAGGTCCGCTCAGATCATGAAATGTCATATTAGAATCGAAATAATTCATGTTCGCCGGTGGTTTGTAGTTGATTTACATATGGGTGTCCATTATTTTCGTTTATTTTACCCCTCGCTCCGCTACGCTATGCTCTGGGTAAAATATTAACGAAAATAATGGCTACCCATATGTAAATCTCCAACAAACCACCGGTGCCCATGAATAATTTCTTAATTTTATACATTTCATACTTTTATCCAGCCTGATAAACTTAAGTTTTTGCTCCGGGATTAAGTTTTCCTGTGTTAAAAAGGGTTCTAGGTAAAGATTGTACTGATCATATTGATTCCAAGAAGGGAGTCGTCGCAAAGATTGAGATTTTAATTGACAATGTATTGGTCGAATTGGGGTGAGATGTGTTCTAGCAGATATGGTAACTTATTATGCACCACTTTAACCCGATTAATTCCATTCGAAACCAGCCAGGTTCATGCAAAGAAGTACAAAAACAAACAATATATCTAGCCAAGTACTTTATTTGCTCTTTTTGTCTAAATACAAAAGATACCGAAGTTGCATAAAAACAGTAAATTTCGATATGCTGTACACGTGTTTCATTAAACTTTTAGATGAATTAAAAATCAATTAAAAGACCAGTTTCGTCTATTGACAGTTATGATTTTGCTACACTTTATACAAAACTTCCACAAAAGTTGATTAAACCAAAATTGGGACAATTTATTAAATGGTCTTTCAAATTTTCTGGTCTACAGTTCATTTATTGTAATAAACAGCAAGGATTCTTATCTTATATTACTTACACAAATCATTGTTCCTGGACTTGCGATGACATAACTTGGGCAGTAAATCTTTTGCTGGACAACATTTCTATTCCTTTTGCCAACATCGTTTATCAACAGATCATTGGAATTCCCATGGGTACAAACTGCACCTCTCATTGCAGATCCTTTTCTCTTCTGTTACGAACGGGACTTTATGAAAAAAAAACTACATAATGGAACCGTACAACCAGTGATCAACATATTTCAATTTTGAACGATAATGGCAGGAATATCGAGGATATCCTTACTACTGACAATTTGAGAATTTAAACTTAATAAAGCAAACAATGATTTTAAATATTGCCAATCTGTCAATCTAACTATCACTGTTGACTCTGGTCAAATTAAAATGAATTTATGATAAAAGGGATGACGACGTTCCTGTACCTCCATCATACGGGGTGTATATATAAACTTATAAACACATTTAAGAAGTTTAATAGAAGATTTGAACATATTGGCGGTGTTTGGCGTTGCACAATATCATGTTCTTCTTTCATAATTGATGATGTTGTTATACCAAATCTATTTAGAAGTTTCATATGTAAGAAGGCTTGATATCTTAGTCAACGGAAATTATGTCCTTAGCTAGCTGTCAGTAACTGCGAGCATTTGTCCGGACAGTACCTGTGTGTATTGTTTTCATGTTTTATGTAATTCATTGTAAGGGTACTCGTCTTGATAAGTTGGACTTTTTTCTAGTTTGATTTTTACGGTGAGTCTTTTTGTGTATTTATTTTTTAGCCATTCACCACACATAGGGGAGGGTTTGGATCCAAGAAAACGAGTTTAACCCCACNGCAATTTATTGCGCCTGTCCCAAGTCAGGAATATGTTGGTGACTGGCTTGTCCGTGTCTTCTTATGAAATTTTAGTTTCTTGATATTTGGGTTATTGGATGTGGTTTGTTTCCATTGATTTATTCACTTTTTATCCTTTTTGGGGCCATTTAGGGCTTGCTATATGGTGTGAGGTTCCTCACTGTGTTGAAGACCGTACGGTGACCCCTAGATGCTTTGTTTTGGGTCGTTTTAACCTGGATATTGGATGTTGTCTCCTTGACATTTACCCCATTTCTTTTCTTTTTCATATTTGATTTCTAAATATGAAGCGACTCGCAAACAGATTATTACTAGGGGCATTTCTAACTCTTGTTTTTACGGAAATGTTGTTAAAAATGTCAAAAACTGATAAAAAAAATCCTGAAAAACTATGACGTAACTTACATTCTTTACATAATAGAGGATATTGACAGGATATTCTTTCTTAATTCCGTTAAATTGGCTTTGGGGTCCAATGACCTGAAGATTTTACAGATGTACTGGCCTCTCACTGATACTGCCGATGTCTACTGAAGTCCATGATGATTCTTCACCAAATCCTTCGGGAACTTTTGAATTTGATTTTTATTCCGTAGTGCGACAGTGTTTTATCAGCACACTAGGCTCCTTGAGCTACCCGCAATTTAGCGACAAGCACTCTTTGAACCATCTTCTTTTTTAAGATTGTTATCTTAGAGTTAGTTGTCTATTGGGTTTTATTTGTATGTTTATTATACTATAGGGAAACGGGGTAGAAACGGTGGAGGTTTGAGGAACCTTAAACCGGTTTAATCCTACCGCTAGCTCTAACTAGTGCCGGTACTTAGTCCGGCTATCCCGAGTTCCTATGTTTGTCTTTTGCTATTTTATTGTTTTTCTTGTGCAGTTACCTGGTAGATTGTGGCATGTGATTGTAATTTTCGGCCATTGTAAGTGTTTCCTGTTATCTTTTCTACATTAATTTATACGACATTAACAGCATCATACCTGGACCGTATCTCTAGAGTGTCTGAAATTAAAACTTTAGGATAGACGTGATTTAAAAGAGAACTTTTTCATCAGTTATTTTGCCGTCTTTCTGACTCATCACAATTACCGTCTTCAAAACGTATACACTGTTACGGCACATGTTGTCGCCCCTGCACATATTGTCGCCGGCGACAATATGTGCAGACCTTATTTTCGCCGGCGACAATATGTGCCGTAACATACACCAAGGATATGTTCAGCTACTGTTGTAATTGTCAATACCTACATTTTTGTCTATCACTACAATGTTTCTGTCAATATATATCAATATATTTTTCAGTACATCCAGAATTTATTACTGAATTAACACCGGACTTTTCATTGGCAGTGTTACTGATGTCAGGTGTGAAGTAGTTATGCAATAGCCACAAACAAGATAAAAATGGTGAAGTTAGCCTCAATTCAAAGGTATCGTGGACGAAATGTACAAAATAAAAACAAAAGGGAGACAGTTTGTATCTATTTTGTGAATTTTGAATATGTCACCTTTAATTTGTGACCTACTCAACCATTTTTATCTTGTTTATAAATGTTAATTTGTGGTCGTTGCACAACATATATTTTTGTATTTATTCATCAACAGCACGTTGGTATACCAATGGGCATTAACTGTGCTCCTCTACTCGCAGACTTGTTCTTATTCTCCTATGAGACCTGATTTCCCAGGGAAACGTAAAGGGTTAGAGAAGATAAGATGCTAGATCCTTCAGTATCACTTGCTAAATGGATCCCATCAATTTATCCTCTAGAATTTGAGATGAAAGAAACGACAGAAACTACTAGATCTACTTGTCATTCTAACATGTCTCTTGTTAATCGTCAACCAGTATAATACTCGATAACCATATATTTCGCACATGCGCAAATGGTATCGGAATGTGAGAAAACGGGACGAAAAACAACAAAGCTTTTAATTTTGTTCGTCTTAGTTTATGAGGGAAATAAAGGTTAAGAACAGTTTGTAACTAAATCGTGCCATTCAAACAATTCCCCGTGGTAGAGATGTATGCTCTTTATTTTTCTTAGATATTGTGTGCTTGTACATGAGATAATATCTCATGTGTACACTTTGTTTAATTACTATTATCTAAACTTATGTAAATTCTAAAACGAAGGATTAACTCCCTCCATCGTAGTTTTGTCCTTAGCTATATTTGATATTACTGATTATTCGGATTTCGTTTGGTTTTATGCATTTTAACATTTTTTGAAATTATGGATTACCTTTGTTTGGGTTCTAGTGCTGCTGATGAGGAATAAATTTCCGAAATGGCCATACAGCTCTTTAAAATTATTGCAGTTGGAGTTAACATATGTTTTATGGTCTCATGTTCATTTACTCCATATCCTTTCCTAAAATAAGCAATGGAAGCGAGAAATCATCCTTCTCTTAGGTCTCTTCAGAATGGAAAATTCCATTCTCTGTCATGTTAGAATCGAGATAATTCATGGCAGGTATATGGTTATTGTCATTTAACCATGGGCTTGGCCTTTAAATTCGTAAATTTAACCCCCTGGTTTAAATTCGAATATAAAGACCCAGCCAATGATTAATTACCTGCCATGAATTATTTCTTAAATCACGACGCCCCAGATGAGCTGAATAATCACGAGTGAAAGTAAGATACAATGATTACAAAACAACGGCAGAAGGATACCGAAGAACAAAGGAGTGGAATTTACAAAAATCGAAGTCCAAAGACATGGCCAAAACGAGAACACAGAAAACAATGACGTAGACAGACAGATACAAAGCACAGAAATAGAAATCACAACATTCAAAACAAAGGCACTCACAGTATGAACTCCAGTGAAATTGAGAGTGACATCAGGTGCTCTGGAAGGGTAAGCATGTCCTGTTCTGTTAACAGCACCCGTCAGACTGTGAGTGAGTCAATCCAGGCAAATGTTAAAATCGGTAGTCAAATCCGGGAAGACGTGAATCTAGCTGAAAATATCCACTTTCATTTGGGATACTGACACGTCATATCTTTCAATGATGCTATGGTGACGGTCATAGAATTTCTTGATGGATGAAATTAACATATGTTGAACAAATCCCTGACTAAACAGCTTTTGGGATAGTGTTTTTGCTCTGTTAAAATCACTGTACAAACTACACGCTCGACAGTAACGAATCAACTGTTAAATGTACACTCCATAGGCTGGAGTATAGGAGAGGTAGGTATATTGCTGCTAAGAAAGGGAAAGTTCGTTCACAATTGGGAAATTAAAATCATCACGCTTGTCATATAGCTTGGATTTCAAACGTCCATCTTCGTCAATATACAATAAAAGATCTAAATACGAAGCTACAATTAATTATAGAAGGATTGAATGAATAATACAATATTTTGTTCCATGAGTGTGAGAAATATTGTCTTTTCCCGAGGGAAAAAGACGAAGAATTTCTCACACAAGTTGAAGATATCCCGATCTTTAGTTTTAGTCGAGTGTAAGAAGCTATTTCTTCCGAACAAACCGAAGGAAAGTAAAGCTTGCCATTCCTTGTGGGTTTTTCAACTGTGAATTGAATTGAAAATTGGAACGTTGGATTGGACGTTTACCCGTGTAAGACAGCTTCATGCGACCCTGTCTTCTATGGGCTGTCTTACACGGGAAGCAGCCATTTACGGAAGAAGAATATTTCTAACCATTGCCCAATTTATGGATTACAAACAAAAGATAACAGAAAACACCTACAATGGCCGAAAATTACAATCATATGCCACAATTAACAAGCAAACTGAACTAGAGAGACAAGAGACAAACGCAATTTAAAACCGGCACCGGCAAAAGCTATAGCGGTAGTGTTAAACCGGTATCTGTGTACCTAAACACCACCTTTCTCTGTCCCACCGGCAAAAGCTATAGCGGTAGTGTTAAACCGGTATCTGTGTACCTAAACACCCCCTTTCTCTGTCCCACCGGCAAAAGCTATAGCGTTAGTGTTAAACCGGTATCTGTGTACCTAAACACCACCTTTCTCTGTCCTACCGGCAAAAGCTATAGCGGTAGTGTTAAACCGGTATCTGTGTACCTAAACACCACCTTTCTCTGTCCCACCGGCAAAAGCTATAGCGGTAGTGTTAAACCGGTATCTGTGTACCTAAACACCCCATTTCTCTGTCCAACCGGCAAAAGCTATAGCGGTAGTGTTAAACCGGTATCTGTGTACCTAAACACCTCCTTTCTCTGTCCCACCGGCAAAAGCTATAGCGGTAGTGTTAAACCGGTATCTGTGTACCTAAACACCCTATTTCTCTGTCCCACCGGCAAAAGCTATAGCGGTAGGGTTAAACCGGTATCTGTGTACCTAAACACCCCATTTCTCTGTCCCACCGGCAAAAGCTATAGCGGAAGGGTTAAACCGGTATCTGTGTACCTAAACACCACCTTTCTCTGTCCCATTTCCCTATAGTATACTAAACGTACAAATAAAACCCAATTCAGGTAGATTACTAAATCTAGAACCACCACTATCATGAAAAAGAAAAGAAAAGGACATAACGTGATTTAGAAAGGCGGGTCAAGGAGTGATCGCCGCTAAACTACCGTCTAGTTAAAGGAACCTAGTGTGCTGGTAAAACACTTGCACTGTGGAAAAAAATAAGCCTCAAACCCCAATGGGTTTTGTAAAGAGTAATGTATTTCAGAGATCGACAGTACTATCAATGAGAGGCCAGTATACGTGTAAAATCTTCAGATCACTGGATCCAAATGCAAATTTAACTGATTCGTGTAGAATATTCTGTCGATATCCACTATTACGTAAAGAATGTAAGTTACATCCCAATTTTCTGACATTTTTAATAACATTTCCATAGAATCAAGGCCGAGAAATGCCCTTTTTAATAAGTTCTTTGCGAGTCACACAATATTTAGATATCAAATGTTCATATCTTCAGTAAAACTTCTTAAAAGAATTTTAAAAAATTATGAAATCTATAACCTTGTTGTAAAAGTTTCGATGTGATTGTAAGATTACGCTCTTAAAATCGTCAAGAGTAGAACACACGCGTACCAATTGGGATATGTATAGTCCGTAAGATGGAGCTAGAGAAAAGTCGCCGTCAAGCAAAGGGAAATTAGTATTAGTGAAATCATAATCGTAGTTTCTATCATGAATTTTAGTTTTTATTTTACCAGGGTCAATGGGGATATTTAGATCCAGAAAAGGGCGGTATCTAGAATAATTGTTTGCCTTTCTAAGTTTCAGTTCTGGGTAGTAAATTATGTCGACATGATCTAGAAACTGGGGGTTGTCAATAATAAGGATATTGTCAATGTACCTGCTTTTACCATTGAAAATTGAAATAATTTTATGACTGGTTTGTATGGTTCCATTTTGAAGTTTTTTTGCATTAAGTCTCTTTCATAACAGAACAGGAAAAGATCTTCAATGAGAGGTACACAATTAGTATGCATGTGAGTTCCTATACCTGTTGATTAACAGTGGTGCCAAAACGAACATAAATTTTGTCTAACAAGAAGTACAGTGCCTTAATCATACCATCACATTTCCATGAGAAATGGTAATTGTAAGTTAAATTGGAGAAGAATAATTTCTTTTTTGAAAACTGAAAGACAAATAACATACATATCTGAATGTCCGGGCAGACTATTTATTTGGTCCATTATATGAATTTAAAATTCAACTGGCCTAAAGTAATACCATTTTCTTGGTAATTTCACAAAAGTTTTAATCAGAAATATAAATTATAGTCTTTTAAGTTGATTGGTGTGAATTTTTATGGCCTGTTGTAATAAGGAGGTTGGATTAAACGTCACAAAGGACAATGGTTTCATGCAACCTTTTTGCGATTGAAAATCTGAGATGTTACTAGGTCTACAAGATGAAGTATGTAGCTTTGCCTTTAAAGTATTGAGAAAGTTTCAGATATATTTTGATTGAAGATATTGCTGGTCCTAAGGACAAATTCACGAAATGAGTGTTGAAGTAGCTGCATGTTTCATTATTTTTGGAGAAACACTGTCGAGTCTGATTTGTCCTCGTATAGCAATATTGATCATTGTTCCAGCAAGATAGTTTGTAGAGTTAGCACCTATTATGGGACTTTATCTTGAAAAGATAAAGATGTCTTTATTTGCAAAAGGTATAAAGAGGACAAGGCCGTCCATATGTGGTGAATATCTGTTACCGATAAATTAGGAAACCAAAGTACACTTCGGGAGGTTTAAGAAAATATGGAGCTCCTAAAAATTTTCATTCAGACAAAAGTAAAATTATACAAGTTTGGTTTTGTCAGTACTAACATGTGGTAGTGGAAGGCAACAGCGAAAGACGAAAAGAAATTAGGCACATTTCAAAAAGGATACCTCCAACAAATATTAAGGATAAGATGTTCAGATAAAACATCAAACAAGGAACTGTATAGGAGAAAAGGAACATCTGACATCATGGCCATGTACATTAAGGGTGGATACTTACAACACTTACATGGCAGCCAGGGGTGGGGGCGACCTGAACAGCATGGAGGAGGACGAACAACAGAGATTACAACATGGATACTTACAACACTTACATGGCAGCCAGGGGGCGACCTGAACAGCATGAAGGAGGACGAACAACAGACATTACAACATGGATACTTACAACACTTACATGGCAGCCAGGGGGCCGACCTGAACAGCATGGAGGAGGACGAACAACAGAGATTACAACATGGATACTTACAACACTTACATGGCAGCCAGGGGGACCGACCTAAACAGCATGGAGGAGGACAACCAAAAAACAGACATTACAACATGGATACTTACAACACTTACATGGCAGCCAGGGGGGCCGACCTAAACAGCATGGAGGAGGACAACCGAACAACAGAGATTACAACTAAGGTGGAACAGTTTGGATAATCAAAGACAGTAGTGAAGGCCATAAAGAGATGAAGAGTTAAAAAATCGTAGACAGTAAAAAGAAATGAAAATCCTGGCATTAAATAAAAAGAGGTGTCGCCATGTGGCAGCAAGTTATACTCCCGCTCATTGAACTCTGAATATGGATAAGTGCAAATTTAAGTGTTTGAACACAATATAGCTATGGACACAATACAAGCAGAGAAAATGATATGAAAATAATGTGTGAATAATGGACAGAAAATGGAAAGGCAATAAATCGGTACACAGAAAGTTGTAAAGCAATATAGCAGAAAAGGAGAGATGCAGTTATAAGTACCCCATACTGAAGCTCCATGCCAAAACAACGACAGAAGAATGCAGAAGGGACAAATCACAAGATTACATAAATCAAAGTCCTGAAAAAAGGCAAAAACGACAACAACAAAGGACAGAAGAACAAAGAGGTAACACACCAACACCACAAATACAACACTCAAAACTAAAGCACTAACAATGTGGACTCTTGAAACATAGTGACAACAGGTGCTCCGAAAGGGTAAGCTTGTCCTGCTCTGTATACAGCACCGGTTACACTGTCAGTGGGTCAATCTAGGGTTAAAGTCGCAATCCAATCAGAAATGTCAAATTCGTGACGTTAATCTAGATGAAAATGTCTGTTCTCATTTGTAAGTCTATCTATGATGTGGTGGTGCCGGCCATATGGAATTTCTGAAGGGATAAGTAACAAAGGCTGAACATATCCCTGACTTAAAAATTATGTGATAGTAATTTTATTCTTTTGAGAAAGTCACACTGTATGAACTACAAGCTCTACCGTAACGAATCAACTGTGAAACATACACTCCATCCGTACGCATCACAACTAGGAAGTCAAAATCATCAACCAACTATAAAGTGGCTGTCATCGGTTGCTGAGAAAAGTGTTCGAAAAGGTTCAATTTGGAAATGAAAAGTAAAAACGCACAAAGTCGGTAAACAGAGAGCGGTGATTTGATTAAGTCGAAAAGGAGAGGCCCATAGGACCTCATACTGTGACATCATTAAATTAACAGTAACTTCGGTATTTTATTATTTATTACCAAATATCAAGTGGATGTCATGTGCTTTTTGCTGAGAAAAGTGTGACGGAAAAGTCAAAGTTGGGAAATAAAAAGTAAACAAGCACAAAGCCGGTAAACAGGAAGCAGTGATTTGATATGGCAAAAAAATCTCGATACTGTGGCATTATACCATAAATCAAGGAAGTGGTGCTTTAATATAGCCGAAAAGGGGAGCCTCGGTATACTACCCCGTACTAAAGCACCATAGCAGACATCAAGTGGCTGTCATGTGCGGTTGCTGCGAAAAGTCCGATTTATGCAATGAAAAGTAAAAACGCACAAAAGCTGGTCATACAGAAAGAGAGGGAGGTGCAGTATACGATCCCATACTGAAGCACCATACCAAATATCAAGTGGATGTGATATGCAGGTGCAGAGAAAAGGGCGATGAAAATAATGAGTAATGGACTGACATAATGAGTAATGGACTGACGGACCCCTCATTTGGAGCGGGGGTATAAACAAAAAGGATCTCAAGAGCCTGTATCGCTCACTTGGACAATGGCCGACATAGATAAGTCATTTCCAATAGAGTCTAATGTAAAACTATGTTCCTGCTGGAACCCACCTTGGATTGGATGAACACATGCCAAACGCAAATTTGAAGTGGGTCGGGAAGACTTTTGTGATCAAGTTTAGTTCCAATTGGATTAGTGGTTTCAAAGACCTAATTCTTTTAATGGAATCCGGAATCCAATATAAATTATTTTGATGCTGGCAGATGAGGTGTGGTCCTCCTAGATACCTCTATTGGAAGGTATAATCAAAGTATAATTGTGTTCTAATTGGACATGTTGTTTTATAAAGGATCTTTAAATGTGTTTGAATGTTTCAGACCACCTTTCAAAAATAATTTGGACAGGGGTTTCCCTTATAATCTTAATAATTATTACCAAAATCAATACATATCAAGCCCCTTTCAAAAATATTTGGGTATCGGTTCTACTTATTAACTATTGTTTACATATTTCTGAAAACAAAACAGAAAATTTAGCACAACCTTTTTTTCTAAAATTTAAGTTTCCTTGTTTAGTTTCCATGGCAACCAAAAGCTCCACCGTCCATTAGGACCAATAACAGATGACCATTCAAAAAAACTTTCGGCAAGGGTTCCCCTTATAATCGTAATACATATTGCTGAAATTCAAACATTCAGAGTCACCCTTGTAATCTAGTTTTAGCATATTGCTGATTTCATAAATAAAATATCTAAGCAGAATACCCTTTTTTCTAAAATATTAGTTTTCTGGTCTGCTTTTCATGGTAACTGAGAGCACTGTGACTAAGTTTGGTTCAAAATGGACGAGTATTTCCTGTGAAAAAGATCTTTGAATGTCTTTTCCATAGGGTTCAATGATAAACATAGGTAATCAACGATTACAAAGTTCGCCTCGTTATGGAACATTGTCGCAGCAACCAAATTTTGCCTGGATGCTGACATACTATTAAAATTGCATGCATATGCAAGGTTACTTGAACCAACAAGCTATGAACTCGGATGTATACATTATTGTAAGTCATTCATGCGTAAAATGTATGTTTAAGTGACCTTATTTTGTCTGAATGCAAGATGATCCTACCATGTACAGTACCTGAGATCTAATCCCTGACATGAATGAATATAAATCACTAAAGCGGAAAATGTAGGTCAAAGTGACCCAATTTCGCATGCATGTGCAAGGCTAGATGATCTTACCATGTACAGTGACCAAGATCTGAACTGGGACGTAAACTTGAATGTAAGTCACTCAAGCGGAAAATATAGGTTAAAGTGACCTAATTTTGCCTGGATGCTGACCTACCATCAGAGATGCATGCATGTGCAAGGTTGGATGATCCTACCATGTTCAGTGACCGAAGTCTGAACAGGAACCTAAACTTGAATGTAAGTCACTCAAGCAGAAAACGTAGGTCAAAGTGACCTAATTTTGCCTGGATGCTGACCTGCCATCAGAGATACATGCATTTGCAAAGTTAGATGATCTTACCATGTACAGTGACCAAGATCTGAACTGGGACGTAAACTTGAATGTAAGTCACTCAATCGGAAAATATAGGTTAAAGTGACCTAATTTTGCCTGGATGCTGACCTACTATCAGAGATGCATGCATGTGCAAGGTTAGATGATCCTACCATGTACAGTGACCGAGATCTGAACTCGGACATAAACTTGAATGTAAGTCAGTCAGCGGAAAATGTAGGTCAAAGTGACATAATTTTGCCTGGATGCTGACCTACCATCAGAGATGAATGCATGTGCAAGGTTAGATGATCCTACCATTTACAGTGACCGAGATCTGAACTCGGACATAAACTTGAATGTAAGTCAGTTAAGCGGAAAATGTAGGCCGAAGTGACCTAATTTTGCCTGGATGCAGCTACCATCAGAGATGCATGCACATGCAGTTAGATGATCATATTATATATAGTTACCGAGATATGAACTTGGATGTAAATTTAAATGCAAGCCACTCAAGCGGAAAATATAGGTCAGAGAGACCTAATTTTCTTTGAGGCAGTGAGATAGCCCAAGATGCACCTGCATGCAAAGTTTGATGCCCCTACCCTGCATAGCTACCAAGATATATACCCAAATGCGGACGCGGACGCAGACGCGGATGCCGGGGGTACTCCAATAGCCCCCTCAACTTCGTTGAGGCGAACTGAAAATATGTTTTTCACTAGCAGCCATCTCGGATAAGGTACAGGCCTGTCGGATACCTGTTTTGAAACAAACCATCTAAGGATCATTTTGACTATGTGTGGTTCTAATTGGACTGGTAGTTTCTGAGAAGATCGAAGATCTTTGACTGTCTTTTCCATAGGGTCCAATGTTAAAACTATGTTCCAGCTATCGACTATCTTGGATGAGGTACGGACCTGCCAGATACCTTTTTTGGATGGGACCATCTAAGGACCATTGTGGCTAAGTTTGGTTTAAAGTGTACTAGTATTTTCTGAGAAGATCTTTGACTGTCTTTTTCCATAGGGTCAAATGTTAAAACTATGTTCCCGCTATCGACTATCTTGGATGAGGTACGGACCTGTCAGATACCTTTTTTTTGGATGGGACCATCTAAGGACTATTGTGGCTAAGCTTGGTTTTAATTGGACCAGTAGTTTCTAAAAAGAAGATCTTTGAATGACTTTTCCATGGGGTTCGCTGGTGGCATCTTGGTTGAGGTACGGACCTGTCGGATACAATTTTTAAAAGGGGGCCATCCAAGGACCATTGTGACCAAGTTTGGTTCTAATCAGCCCAGTGGTTACAGAGATCTTTAAATGAAAAGTTTACGAATGACGACGGACGCCGGACGCCAAGTGATAGCAAAAGCTCACCTTTGCATAGCTAGGTGAGCTGAAAACAAGTTGGGATCAAAACTTCAAATTTTTCCTCAAGGGATATCTGTTAAAGAACTTGAGACGGAATTTTTGCAGCCTTGATTTTTATGGCGGTCGCAAAGATGACTGTGTCTAATGAGAAAGTCTGTATTATTTGTGCTAGCACTCTCGTAACTAACTGTGAAACATACACTCCGTAAGCGGGAACTTTGGAATATTACTGTCTATGCCAGGGAAATTGATAATTTTGAAGAGTAACTTGTGTAGATATCAAGTTATAAATCAGGATTGCTTCTTTTTTTTAGAAACAATTAGCTATGAAAGCAATTATACCATTTATAGATTTTGAATGTTCCTGTTTTTAGTGTCATACAGTTAATGCAGTACTTCGGAATGTAAGTTTATATCTAAAACATATTGTGTAAGAAATTCACAAATTGCAAAAAGGAGTAAATTTCAGTAGGAAAGAGTTGATTAATTTCAACATCAAACGTGTGTTGAGGACACAGTACAAGTGTGGACACAATACAGTTGCCGACATAGTACAAGTGTGGACACAAATAGTTGCCGACATAGTACAAGTGTGGACATAATACAAGTATGGACGAAATAATAAAATCCTTAAGAAATAAACAGAATGTAGAAATCCATATGTCTGAAAATAAATCCGAAATATAGAATGTCTATACAACCTGTGTGATAAATTTTGTATAATTTACAATTGCAGAGAAAGGTTTGACAAAAATTAAAAATTCAAGGGTCACCAACCTTGGTATATGACACATCGACAAAACTGATCTATTCACATGCCTATTTAAAAAGACAACGCGAGGCATCGCTCACCTGGCACCTTGACTTTCTTAGACGGTCTATATTTTGGAGACCAAAGTTAAACTATGGTTCCAATATCAAAGCGGTTTAGAGGGGGCTGAGATATTTGAAATTGTTTAAATAGGGTTAAATGTCAAACTATATTCCCTGCTGGCAGGAATCTTGGATAAAATGTGAACTTTAACCAGAAGCTTTGAAGAGCCTGTATCGCTCACCTGGATCCTGTCTAATATGGGCAGTCTTTCTTAAAGGGTTTAAAGTTCGTTAAACTATGTACCAATTTTCCCAGTGGTATCAGTGAGAGACCTCGATACGTTTTTGTTGTGTTTAATGCTGTTACTTGCTGACAACCATCTTGGATACAGAACGAACTCTGAAAACACTTTTTTCACATGAGACTACCTCGACTATCGTGGTGAAGTTTGGCTACAAATTTATATGTAGTTTCAGAGATCTTTGAAAATAATCCAAATATGGTCCAATGCTAATTTATGTTCCCTGCTGGTTACAATCTAGGAAACCATCTTTTTCGCAGGAGATTGAGGAGAAGTCATGTTCCAATTGGCCCAGCAGTTTCCGAGATCTTTGAATGTTTTTCCCATACGGTCCAAAACTATGTTCTAAGCTCATAAGGCAGAATCGGGGGTATTTTATTCATGAGATAAAATCATGTGACCACGCCCTTTGGGATGAATTACTTCCCTTTATTAAAGTTTAACTTCGAAAGCACATCTCAGTGTTCCGGATTATTTCCATACTACCCCCGTCTTTTTTGTAAAAGTACTGTATTAATGTTATCTTCCGTAATGAAAAGTTTTTGTTGTGTGGGAATTTTAAAACATAGAAATTGTGGTTAAAACGGATTTCCCGTCGCTGGAAAGCTTGGAATTACACATTTTCAATTTAAATTTGGCCGCGAATTTTCTTGAGTAAGTTAAAAAGGGACAACTGTTTATGAATCTATGCGAGTTATATTTCACAGTCATATGCGGACAAATTTGCTACATATTTATCTTTGATGTGTATTTTTCTGTCAAAGAAAGCTTACGCGGCAGTTTTACAATGGCTTCTACAGTCAAAATGTCATGATCCCGCTTCGAATTTCAAACTTAATTGGTCGTAAATTTTCATTATTACAGATAAGTATTTATGTATAGAATAGACCTAAACAATGTGTAGAATCTTGCTAGATGAGGACAAATGTGTTTTGAAGTGTATTATTAGATAGTTTTGCAAAATTTCAATATCTCCCCTATGCATTTCAACTAAACATGGCTGGCAAGCAAGAGATACAAGATGGCCGCTATGCAAATTAGTAAAGTACCCCTGATTCTGTCATATGTGGCAACCATCTTGCGTAAAAAACAAGAATACCTTTTTGCAGGGGACACCCTCAAGACCATTGTAGCAAAGTTTGGTTTCAATTGGCTCAGCAGTTTCAGAGGAGATCTTTGAATGTGTTTTCCCAAAGGGTCCAGTCTTCAACAATTTTACCCCATGGTGGTCATCTTGGATACAGCGCTGACCTAAAAAAAACAGCAGACTAGGCTCCTTTAGCTAGCCGGCAGATTAGCGGCGAGCACCCCTTGACCCATCTTTCAAAATTACGTATTGTCATATGCTCTCCTTTCAAGATTGTGGTCATGGAGTTAGTAGTCTACCTGTTTTGGGTTTTATTCGTATGTTTACTATACTATGGGGAAACGGGACAGATAAAGGGGAGGTTTGGGTACCCATAAACCGGTTTGACACAGCCTCTGGCTTTTGCTAGTGCAGGTACCAAGTCCGGCTGTCCCGAGTTCCTATCGTTGTTTACGTTTGTCTTTTGTCTTATTTGTGTTTTTCCTGTGTAGTTCCCTAGCAGATTGTGGCATGTAATTATAATTTTCAGCCATTGTAGGTGTTTCCTGTTGTCCCTTTTATTTCATTTTTCAGGGGCCACATCAAGACTATCGTGGACAGTTTTGGTTCCAATTGACTTGGCAATTTCAGAGAAGATCTTTGAATGACTGTGAATATTACTCCCATAAGGTCCAATGTTTAACTATTTTCATTGCTGGCAGCCACCTTGAATATAGCGCATACTTGAAAAACGTCTTTTCACAGGGGGCCATCCAAGGACTATTGTAGTCAAGTTTTGTTCCAATTGGTCCAAAAGTTTCAGAGAAGATTATTCAACATGGACCAATTTTTAAGTATGTTTCCCACTGGCGGTCATTTGGAATATAGCACCGAAATGAAAAACATCTCTTGCATGGGACCACCCAAAGACTATTGTGGTCAAGATTCAAATAGACCATTTGCCAATTACAAAGGAGTTCCTGACTTTGACCTCGCGTTTTACATTTATGCAAAGGGAAGCAACTCTTGACCATACAATCGATAAGGGTTTCCAACGCTAACTAACCAAAATGTATTTATCCTGACTTTACGGTTTCAAACGTTTTTTGGTGAACTATATCAAAACAAGAGCTGTCGCCGAATGGCAGTCAAATATACCCCCCGCTCATTGAACCCTGGATCAATACGGTAAGTGCAAATTTAAGTTGGTGTGAACACAATACAGGTGTGGACACAGTACAGTACAAGTGAGGACACAATACAAATATGTACACAATGATATTATCTTCAAGAAACAACTTTTCACGAGGATTCCAATGAAAATACTGTCTAAATCAGACAAATATGAAATTCACCTTTTTTTTAGCCTAGTTGACATTTTACAAAAAAAAAATAATAAGCATTAGAGAAATTTCATTACAACACTTTAAAAACAACTTTTAAAGAGGTTTACAATGAAAAAAGTGTGTCTCTCCAACAATTTGACTTCACAATATCTATGCTTAAAATTTTTTCTTGGAAAAAAAAGATAATTGCAGGAGAAATCAAGGAAAGTCAAAGTCGAATTATCTCCTCTTCCTGATTTCAAACAATAATCAAATTCCTTCATGCACATCTACATATAGTGTTCTTCCTTTGTGTAAAGTTTCATCAAAATTCTTCAAGTGGTTTAAGAAGAGTTGCGCTAACGAGGTAACCCATCCATAGGGAATGAACGAAAAGTCAGTCAAATTATCTCCCCTTCCTGGTTTCGGACAATAATTATATTCCTTCATGCACATCTCCATACAGTGTCCTTCCTTTGCGTAAAGTATCATCAAAATCCTTCAAGTGGTTTAAGAGGGGTGCGCTTACGAGAAGTGTGGACAGACGGACGGACAGAGAGAGACAGACAGACAGGGTGATTCCTATATACCCCCCAAACTTTGTTTGCGGGGGTATAATAATATAACCTTTCATGTGCCTGTTTTGTTTTATATCTCCATAGATTTGAGATGTCAAGGTGCTGATTTATAAGGTTTTCTTCTGCAAATGTGACCACTTGTCTGTTGTCACGTGATCTTAATCCAAGTGAAAAATTTTAAGACTGGAAACAAAGTCGGTAATTGGCAAATCATATATTGGCTCAGCAGGTCAGAGAAGACCTTTGAAAATGTTTTGCGTCGTTTTAACCTGAACATGGGATGTTGTCTCCTTGACATTTACCCCATTTCCTTTTTCTATCATATCCAATAGGGTCCAATGATAAACTATGTTCCCCGCTGGCAGCCATCTTGGATATACCGTTAGCCCATAACTTAAAACATCTTTTTGTAGGAAAACACCAAAGGACTATTATGGCCAGGTTTTGTACCAAGTGGCTCAGCAGGTTCAAAGAAAATCTTGTGTGCTTTCTCTTTGGGTCTGATGTTAAACTGTTCTCTGCTGCAGACATATTGGATATAGCAAAGACATGAAAAAGTCATTTTTTAAGGGGACCACCCATGGACTATTGTGGCCAAGTTTTGTTCCAATTGGCTGAGCAGTTTCAGTGGAGAAGATTCCCATAAATTTATTTCTTGCTGGCGGTCATTTTTGATATAGTGTGCACCTGAAAACATCTTTTTGCAGGGAATCAACCAAGGACTTTTGTTGTCAGTTTGACTAAAATCGGGTCAAAAGTTTAGAGAAGATCTTTCAATGCGTTTTTACATAGGGTACACTATTAAATCTATGTTCTCTCTTTGATATAGCGTGAACCTGTAAAACATCTTTATTTGAAGGGGGCACTCAAGGTTTATTGTGGCCAAGTTTTGTTCCAACTGGCTCAGCACATTAAGAGGAGATCTTTGAATGTTTTTCTCATAGGGTCCAATTTTAAACTATGTTCCCACTAGTGGTCATTTTGGAAATAGCACAGACCAGAAAAACATCTTTTTTGCAGAAGAAATGTGATATCTGTCTCAGAAACTATCAACGTCTCATATTGTAAACAAGATGCTCTCTTAGAGCCTGTATCATTCACATGGTCCTTAATTTAACATAGACATTGTCAAAGAGTCCATAGTTAAACTATAGTTCCAATATGCAAAAGGAGTTTAGAAAGAAAAGACCTCTGTTAGTCTTTCCCATAGTGTCTAATGTTAAACTATGTTCCCTGCTGGTAGCCATCTTGGATAAAGTGTGAACCTGAAAAAAAAATTGTCTTTGCAGGGGCCACATAAAGACTATTTTGACCAAGTTTGGTTCCATTGGCTCAGTAGTTTCAGAGGAGAACATCTTTGGATTTGTTTTCTCAATGTAAAAGGGTCCATATTAATTGCTGGCCTCCATGTTGGATATAGTGCAGACCTGACAAAAACACCTTTTTTGCAAGGGACCACCCAAGGACTATTGTGGCCAAGATTGGATCCAATTGGCTCAGCAGTTTCAGAGTAGAAGACCTTTGAATGTGTTTTCCCATAGGGTCCATTGTAAAAACTCAGTTTCCCGCTGGTGGCCATGTTGAATATAGCGGGAACATGAAAAAAAGACCTTTTTGCAGGGGATCACCAAAGAAGTATTGTTGCAAAGTTTGGTTCTAATTGGGTAAGTAGTTTCAAAACAGAAGATCTTTGAATGTGTTATCCCGCAAGTCCAACGTTAAAATTATGTTTCCCACTGGCGGCCATCTTAGATATAGCGATGACCTGAAAAGCCTCTTTTTCACAATGAACCACCCAAGGACTATTGTGCCCAAGTTTGGTTCAAATTTGCACAGTGGTTTCAGAGGAGATCATTGAATGTGTTTTCCATAAGGTGCAATGTTAAAACTATGTTCCCCGCTGGCGGCCATGTTAGATATAGCACGAACCTGAAAAACACATTTTTTGCATGGGACCATCCAATGACTACTGTGGTCAAGTTTGGTTCAAATTGGCTCAGTAGTTTCAGAAAAGTAGATATTTGAACGTGTTTTCCCATAAGGACAATGTAAAAACTATGTTTCACATTCGTAGCCATCTTGGATACAGCCCACACCTTTTTCGAAAGGGACCACCCAAGGAATGGCAAAAGCTCACCCTGGCACTAGCCAGGTGAGCTGAAAAAAATATTTAAAGTGATAAAAGAATTTAATGAAATAAAGTATCAGTCATACCATGAACTTTGTAGCTGCACTTGAACAAAACAATGACTTGAATATCATGCTAAACCCATACAAATAAATTAATATTCTTAAATAATATTCAAATAAATATTGGCATCAGGGTCATAAACCTTCCTTGTCATGTTCATATAAATGGCCTCTAACACAGACAATAATTTCAGCTCCAGAAACATCCTTTTTGAACAAGGATGTTTTTGCATCTTTCACATTACATTAAATTCATGAAACCTAAACATCAATGCCTTAGCACATCTTTTAACACAGACTGAAAAGTATGCAATACTAACTGGTATTTGTAGAAATTGAACTGTGACATATTTCATGATGGAGGAATGACACTCAAAAATCATAACAAAGGAGCTATGGCCAAATCAAACAGAACATTTTGCGTTTTGTATAGGGTTGAAATTTTGAATGGTCATCAAAGAGGGTTGTTTTTCTTAAGGTATCAAAGGTGAAGTGACGGAAAATATCTCTTTTTAGGCATTGTATTCCTTATACTGCAGTAGAAACATTGACAACTGAAAATTCCACATCACTTTCCATCATTACAGCATTATATATAATAATGTAAAATACCAATGACACAAGTTTTCCAAAAATGTGATTTTTAGACATAAAAGTCTACAATGCTTTACAAAAAGTGTTCTTCTGACATAAAAGTAACCAATTCTTCAACAAACTGGGTTCATTCTAATTCAAAGGGAACAATTTATAACTGAGCTGTTGCCGAATGGCAACCATTTATGCCCTCCCTCACTGAACCCTGAATCAATATGGTAAGTGCAAATTTCAATGAGTGTTGACAAAATACAGGTGTGGACACAGTATAAGTGTGAACACAGTGCAAGTATGGACAGGATAATATACATACCCTTTTTCCAGAAAATATACAAAGTTGAATTACCTCCCTTTCAAAATTTCAAGCAGCAATCGTGTGGCCAGCCCTTAAATCATTTCTATTAGTGGTAGGCAACCTTTCTGTAAAGTTTCATTCAATTTTAAGCACTTTCAATTTTCCTGCTTTTTTTCAGTTACCATGGCAATGGCAGCAATTTTGAAAAATCTGGGCCCCAAATTTATTTTTTTTATTGCAAGGGAACCTTCAAGTGATGTTTCATCCATTTTGAGGCATATTTAATTTTCCTGCCTTTTTTCAGTTTCTATGACAACAGTGGCTTTTTTTAAAATTTGGAGCCAAAAAATCATTTCTACTGGTGGTAGGCAACTTTCCTGTAAAGTTTCATCCAATTTGAGGCACTTTGAATTTTCCCACCTTTTTTCAGTTTCCATGGCATTCTGAACATTCCAAAAGATGTGTATGTGTACATCTACTTATTGTAAGTATTCCTTTGAAGTAGTTGGAATTTCTTAGCAAAGTGTCTGAAAAACTTCAAAAGTTGTGATTTTCATTCGTACGGACGCACAAACGAACGAACGGACTGACAGACAAGGGTAAAACAATATGCCCCCTTACTTTTCGTCACAAGGCATAATAAAGGGCTACGCCGAGCGCAGCATGATACGACCGCAGCATGTCGACCACTGAAATTTCAACAAAGGTAGTTTAAAGTGAATGTGGACACAGTAAAGAGCTTGACACAATAATTAGATGGACACAAAAAGAAGCTAGACACAGTTATTAGCTAGAAACAAAATAGGGAAAAAACCCTTTTGATTACTTACTGATAAAAAACCGTAAGAGCTTTGCAGAATATGTACTATCAACTAAAACGCTCCATCCATAGAAATTCAAAGAAAAAATCCATCGAAATCTGATGAAAAATAAAGATATGACACATTTAGAAAAATTGCAATTTTGGCCCCTTTGACCCCTTGTAGCTCCGAAACAGTAAGAGCTACAAAAAATCTGTTGACATACTACTGAAAGCTTATATCAAGAGGAATCCAAAGAAAAAAATCCCATTGAAATCCGATGAAAAATAAAGATTTGACATATTTAGAAAAATTGCATTTTTGGCCCCTTTGACCCCTTGTAGCTCGGAAACGGTAAAACCTACGAAAAATCCGTTGACATGCTGCTGAGAGCATAGATCACGAGGAATCCAAAGAAAAAAATCCCATTGAAATCCGATGAAAAATAAAGATTTGACATATTTAGAAAAATTGCATTTTTGGCCCCTTTGACCCCTTGTAGCTC
>MJUU01020661.1:181810-193200 GCA_002080025.1 Modiolus philippinarum
ATTTTACATATTTCTAAAAATTGCAATTTTTGCCCCTTTGACCCCTAATAGCTTAGAAACGGTAAGAGCTACGCCAAATCAGTTGGCATACTACTGAAACCCTTCATTGAGAGGAATCTAAAGAAAATAATCCAATTATCGGATGAAAAATAAAATTTTAGGTAATCCATATATTTGCAACTTTTGCCCCATTAGGCCCCTCATAGCCTGGAGAAGAAACAAGTTATCAAAAATCTAATGATGCAGTGCTATAATAATTTTTCATGAGGAATCCACTGCAAAAAACTGCATCAAAATCGGACTAAAATTTAAAAAATTAAATTTTTGAAATTCGCCCCTTTTGGGCCCCATTTACCTCGTGAATGGTACATGCAATGTGAAATCCGTTGGCATACTACTGATTGAAAATTTCCTCAGGAGGACACTGAAAGAAACCCCATCAAAATCTGATAAATAGTAAAAATTCTACAGTCAAATATGTGAAAACATCAAATTTCACCCTTTTTGGCCCCTTTTTTAAAAACAGGTGGGGCCACAATGACCAAAACTAAGCCAGACCTTCCTTTCGTACCAAGGAACATTGTGTTATAATTTCATGAGGATTGGTCAACTGAAACTAAAGTTATTGACAAAAAAACAAAAGTGTCTACAGACAAAGACAACGACGACGCCGACGACAGCACCATACCATTATACGACCACAAAAATTTTTGCAGTCGTATAAAAAATGCAAAAATTTTGAAAATTTAACGGAAAAAGGGCTATAACTCCGAGATGGGTTTTCAGATTTTCTTCAAAATTGCAAAGTGGATAGATCTCATCATGGTGATCATTTTTACTCCTGTCAGATTTTTTATATCTGTAACGGTTTTCGAGTTATTAGCCAAAAACTGCAATTTTCCCCTATGTCTATTTTTAGCAATGGTGGCCATGTTGTTTGACAGAGGGACAAACTGAACATCAGTTTGAGAAGCCATACCCTGATGATGATTCAGGCCAAGTTTGGTTTAATTTGGCTTAGCGGTTTCAGAGGAGAATATGTTTGAATTTGTTGACGGACAGACGGAGGACGGACGCCGGACACATAGTAATGGCAATAGCTCACATGGCCTTTTAGGCCTGTTGAGCTAAAAAGGCCAATAACTCTGAGATGGGTTTCAGATTTTCTTCAAAATTGCATAGTGGGTAGATCTCATAATGCTGATCATTTTGACCCCATGTCAGATTTTTGATATCTGTTACGGTTTTCGAGTTATTAGCCAAAAACTGCAATTTACCCCTATGTTCCATTTTTAGCAATGGCGGCCATGTTGTTCGACAGAGGGAAAAACTGAACATCAGTTTGAGAGCCATACCCTGATGATGATTCAGGCCAAGTTTGGTTTAATTTGGCTTAGCGGTTTCAGAGGAGAAGATGTTTGAAATTGTTGACGGACGGACGGACGACTGACGCATAGTGATGGCAATAGCTCACATGGCCTTTTTGGCCAGGTGAGCTTATATATTATGTCAAACAGGAAGTGGGCATGCGAGAGATCCAAAACTTTTTATCACTGTATAGGTCCCCATACTTCTCCATCCCAAATTGTAGAAGGCTCCTATACATGGTTCCCGAGAAAAATGTGACACAATTTTTTTGTGACAACGCCAACGACGTCACTGAGGTGAGAAGATGGATAGTGATCCCTATATATCACCCCTGTGTCTACATAATGATTAAAATAACTGTATAGGGTTATGTGACTTTTAACAATACATTTCAACAGGAAAAGATTTTTTCTGACATTTTCTCCAACAGAAAATAATTGTTTAAAATGCAAGGAAAATACATAAATGATCATTAACATTACTGACTCAGTGAACAAATTCTTAAATAAAAGGTGGTCACTTTTCAAATGTATCTTTAAACAAAAACTAACACAAATGCTAAAATTTTAGGAGTCATCTACCTTAAATGCTGCTGATAACTTTGTAAGACTGAAAAGTAATTGACAACTTATTTTACAAGGAACAAAAACCTGCTAAGCAATTATTTCCTGGCAGCAATAGAGTGGATGCATGATATCTGCAGAAAAAAAACTGAAGACCATCAAACACATATTGTCATTAAACTTTAGCATGGAAATCAAAAAACACTTTTCCATACACAATTCCCACCATAAGGCTACATCAAATTAATTAATAGATTCTCATCCCCACCCGCCCAATTTTTGTAAGCTCATTTTTTTTTATTTTCAATTATTTGGAAATTTTCTTTAAATTCCTATCAATTTTAGTGAAAATCAGTAAAAAAAAATAAAATAAAACCCTCCCACCCACCCCAGATGTTTTGTCAAAGGTTGATGAGAATCTACAAATTAACTTGATAATCAAGAGAGAAAAGCTATTTTGACAAATGCAGTTATTATTTTTTCTGTTTTGACCTTCAAATTCATCTGTGACATTTTTACAGTGCAGAGTCACAAACATGCTAGATTTTCTTCTAACAATGATCAATATTCTTGTGTTCATTAATCCAATTCAATTAAGTCCTGTAAAATGCTATGCTATACAATGTACAGTGAAACATACAATGATGAATAAATATCACTGATTTAAAATAATGCCGTCTTCTGCTGTTTGTAAATATTGTCCTTCAAGTATAGCTTGTACTGTTTCTAGGGGAATGGGTTCCCCGTCAGATCCCTGTAGTTGTACTGTACTGCCATCTGGATTTTGAATAATTATAATTCCCTCCGGTGTCTGATATATATTGGACGCTGTGATAATATTGTTTACTGAATTTGATTGGTCGTTAGCTACTAATTGATCTTCAACAAATTGAACCATTTCTGTATTGTTTGTCTCCATTAATGTTTCTGGAGTCGGCTGTGAAGTGGTATTATCTATTACACTTGTGTTGACTAAGGTTGTTTGTTCTGATGATTCATGTTGATCCACATTGTCATAATCAGAAATAATTAAAGCACTTTCATCATTTTCTGTCTTGATAACTTGTAATGCCACAGATTCTGTTGTAGTACTTGTTGTGTCAGACACAGAGTTCACGCCATTTTGTGCCACTATAATGCCCTCAGTTGACACGACAGATGATAACATACCAATATTATTCGGCACAGAACTTATTACTGGTTTTTGGATGTGTGTATTACTTAACAATGACGTATTATAAACTGAACTTATCGTACCAACAGAGTTAAATCCAGCACTATTGTTCACAGGTAGTATTGTTATTTCTGACGACTTTACAGGATTTGGTTTGCTGGCTGGTAAAATAGAAACCTGTTTTGTTGCTGGAGATTTGTTCTGAGGTAATGAGGTGGTTTTGTTGTTGGACAAGATAGTTTTCTGGGTTACAGCTGATTGTGAAATCTGTCTTTGTGAAGAAGTTAAAGTTTGTTTGCTGACACTTGTCTGGTTAACAACTGTATTCCCAATCTGGTTGCTAAGCACAAGAGACGATGGCTGTGATTGGTTAGTACCAAGCACAACACTGGTTGGTTGAGATTGTACACATTCTAACACAGCTGCTGATGAATTAGAATTATTTTTATTGAGAACTATTAATGGATTTGAACTTGTTTGTGAAGTTTGTGGGTTATTTACCAAAACAACTCTTTGTGAAGCACTAGTAGATGTGTGGGATGTACCCATCAACACAATGTTTCCTTGAGTGGAAACCACTATATTACTTTTCTTGTCATTTGGTAAAATTGATTTAAATCTTTTTGTTGGAGATTCAGTACTCGGTCCCATCATGACCTCTATAAGAGGTCGCTTTTGTGTTATAAAATCAGGTTTGAAAGAGTCAAGTTTTTCAGCTTCGTTAGCCGATTCCTGGAATGATGACTGAAGAACTGATGTGTTCACTTCATATGTTCCTGTTTCAAATCCTATAAATTCTGCTACTCTGCTATTGGACATCTACAATACACAGTATAATATAACTTCAGTGTGTTCATTCTACATGTGATATCTAAAGGCAAGAAACTCAATTATTTAATAATCAGTAAAAAATCAAACCACAAAATTTGAAGTAAAATTATAATTGTTTTTCTCTGCAAAGTTGAAGTGAAGTGAAACTAGAGCATGTTGAAACTGGCGTTGTCGGAAGGGCCCCAAAATTTAAATCCTGAAACTCGGGGCAAAAGTAAAATTGAGGTAAGTGTGGATTCAAATTCTGTTTGACACACGTATGAGTTAATGCAGTCATTTGCTGGATATAGTGATTTCTTGAAGTTTAACCAAACCATATCATTTCTTATGATAAGACATAAAATTAAATCATTCAAGATGATACAAGTAAAACAATAGGCTCTCAACAGCCTATATCGCTCACCTGGACCATGGCTGACATAAGATAAAAGGCATCGCCAATAGGAAAAACAAAACATAAAATTTAGCAGAATACTTTTTTTTTCTTGTTTGGTTTCCATGGCAACCGAAAGCTTCACCATCCATTACAACTCATAACAGAACACCATTAAAAAAAACTCATAACAGAACACAATTAAAAAAAACTCATAACAGAACATCATTAAAAAAAAATAGTAATGGCGAATTACATGATACCCTGCCACGTTTCACAAAATTTCTAAGTTAAAAAGGGCATAACTCCAGAACCATGTGTACCCCTGAACCCAAAATCGAACTTGTCCTCAGTTTTCTGGTAAACAACTTACATATCAAATTTGAAGACCTTATGTTATTTGGTTCACAAGTTATCAGTCGGAAACCCTTAAATTTGCAAAATTTCAATGTCTCAAGGGGCATAACTCCAGAACCCTTTGGACCTCTGAACCCAAAATCGAAGTTGACCTGATTTTAGTGGTAAACAACTTGCATACCAAGTTTGAAGACCTTGTGTAATTTCATTCACAAGTAATCAGTCGGAAGCACTAAAATTCGCAAAATTTCAAAGTTTCAAGGGGCATAACCCATAACCCCTTGGGACCCCTGAACATAAAATCAAACTTGACCTGAGTTTTGTGGAAAACAACTTGCATACCAAGTTTGAAGATCTTGTGTTATTTCATTCACAAGTTATCAGTCGGAAACCCTAAAATTCGTAAAATTTCAACGTTTCAAGGGGCAGAACTCCAGAAACCCTTGGAACCTCTGAACCTGAAATCAAACTTGGCCTGAGTTTTGTAGTAAACAAGTTACATACTAAGTTTGAAGACAATATATTATTTCATTCACAAGTTATCAGTCGGAAACCCTAAAATTTGCAAAAATTCAAAGTTTCAAGGGGCATAACTCCAGAACCCCTTGGACCTCTGAACCCAAAATCAAACTTGACCTGAGTTTTGTGGTAAACAACTTGCATACCAAGTTTGAAGACCTTGTGTTATTTCGTTCAAAAGTTATCAATCGGAAACCTTCAGGGAACGGACGGACAGACAGACAGTCACACGACTGAGGGTATCACATAATACCTCGCCACTTTGTGTGGCGGGGTATAAAAATTTGGGCAGGGGTTCTCCTTATAAACAAGGTAATAAATATTGATAAAATTAAAACATTCAGACCACAATTCAAATAAAAATTCAAAAATTTGGGCAGAGGTTCCCCTTTAAATCAATAGGGCCAATGTAAAAACTATGTTCCTGATGGTGGCCATCTTGGATGAGGTACGGACCTGCCCGATACATTTTTGGATGGGACCACCTAAGGACCATTGTGGCTTAGTTTGGTTCTAATTGGACTAGTATTTTCTGAGAAGATCTTTAAATGTATATTCCATAGGGTCCAATGTTAAAACTATATTCTGCTGGCGGCCATCTTGGATGAGGTACGGACCTACCAGATACCTTTTTTGGAAGGGACCATCTAAGGGCCATTGTGACTAAGTTTGGTTATTATAATTGGACTAGTAGTTTCTGAGAAGAAGATCTTTGAATGTCTTTTCCATAGGGTCCAATGTTAAAACTATGTTCCCGCTGGTAGCCATCTTGGATGAGGTACAGACCTGCTGTATACCTTTTTGGATTGGACCACCTAAGGACCATTGTGGCTTAGTTTAGTTTTAATCAGACTAGAAGTTTCTGAAAAGAAGATCTTTGAATGTATTTTCCATAGAATCCAATGTTAAAACTATGTTCCCCACTGGCAGCCATCTAGGATGAGGTACGGACCTGCCGGATACCTTTTTTAGCAGGGACCATCTAAGGACCATTGTGGCTTAGTTCAGTTTTAATTGGACAAGTAGTTTCTGAGAAGAAGATTTTTGAATGTATTTTCCATAGGGTCCAATGTAAAAACTATGTTCCCCGCTGGCAGCCATCTTGGATGAGGTACCAACCTGCTGGATACCTTTTTTGAAAGGGACCATCTAAGGACCATTCTGACTTAGTTTGGTTATAATAGGACAGGTACTTTCTGAGAAGATCTTTGAATGTCTTTTCCATAGGGTCCCATGTTAAAACTATGTTCCCCACTGGTGGACATCTTGGATGAGGTACTGACCTGCCGGATACCTTTTTTGGAAGGGACCATATAAGGACCATTTTGACTAAGTTTGGTTATAATTGGACTGGTAGTTTCTGAGGAGAAGATCCTTAAATGTCTTTCCCATATGCTCCAATGTTAAAAATATGTTCCCCGCTGGCGGCCATCTTGGATTAGGTACGGACCTGCCGAATACAATTTTTAAAGGGGACCACCCCAGGACTATTGTGACCAAGTTTGGTTCCAATTGGCCCAGTGGTTTCAGAGGAGAAGATCTTTGAATGAAAAGTTCACGACGGACGGACGCCGGACGACAGATGACGGACGCCAAGTGATGGCAAAAGCTCACCCTGGCATAGCCAGGTGAGCTAAATATCTAATGACGAAAATTTGGTTTATAGTAAAAATTGAAAGTGAAGTGGACGTTCTACAAATGCACAACATAACTCATCATTTCCAAGCTTCAGACTAAATTTCAAATAATCCCCTCAAGTAGAAGCCAAGAAATCTTTGACTGAAAATTTGTTTATAGTAAAAAATCAAAGTATCTGCAAACAGGAAGTGAATGTCCGACAAACTTGAAAAATGCTCACACAATACAACTGATCATTTCCAACATTCACTCCAAATTTCAAATCATTCCCTCCAGTAGAAGCCAATAAATCTGTGATGAAAATTTGTTGTTGTTTTTTTGTAAAAATTCAAAGTATCGGCAAACAGAAGTGGGCGCCCCTGACAAACTTGAAAAATGCTTACACAATACAACTCATCCTTTCCAAACTTCAGACCAAATTTTAAATCATTCCAAAATATACAAGCCAAGAAATCTTTGACGGAAAAATTGTTGACAGACAGATGGACAAAGTGAAAACTATAGGGCACCCACATCTCGATTCGGGGCCCTAAATATTCCTCATGAATTTTGTTTAGACTGTTGCATCTGTGTTTATTTTACATTTTCATTACTTCAAATACATATACACCATTAATGACAGAAATCAAGGCACTCTTACCTTAATTTTACATCTCTAGCAAGTTTAATATTAGTCATATTAGTCATTTCTATAACAATAGCTCATATCCAACTACATGGAATGCTTTTTACTTTTTACATTTATAAATGTAAACACAGGTAATCAACGATTACAAAGCTCGCTTCGTTATGGCGCATAGACACAGAAACCCAATTTGGCCAGGGTGCTCATTTACCATCCCTAATGCATGTATACAAAGGCTAGATGATCTTACCATGTACAGTAACCGAGACCTGAATTCGGACATAAACTTGAATGTAAGTCAATCATGCTGGAAAATATGTAAGTATTAGGTCAAAGTGACCTAATTTTGCCTGATTGCTGACCTACCGCCAAAGATGCATACACTTGCAAGGTTAGATGATCCTACTATGTACAGTGACTGAGATCTGAACTTGGACGTAAACTTGAATGTAAGTCACTCAAGCGGAAAATATAGGTCAAAGTGACCTAATTTTGCCTGGATGCTGACCTACCATCAGAAATGCATGCACATGCAAGGTTAGATGATCCTACCATGTACAGTGACTGAGATCTGAACTCGGATGTAAACTAGAATATAAGTCACTCAAGAGGAAAATATAGGTCAAAGTGACCTAATTTTGCCTGGATGCTGACCTACCATGTACAGTGACTGAGATCTGAACTCGGACATAAACTTGAATGCAAGTCACTCAAGCAGAAAATATTGGTCAAAGTGACCTTATTTTGCCTGGATGCTGACTTACCATCAGAGATGCATTCACTTGCAAGGTTAGATGATTCTACCATGTACAGTGACTGAGATCTGAACTCGGACGTAAACTTGAATGTAAGTCACTCAAGCGGAAAATATAGGTCAAAGTGACCTAATTTTGCCTGGATGCTGACCTACTATCAGAAATGCATGCACATGCACAGTTAGATTATTGTACTATGTATAGTAACTGAGATTTGAACTAATATGTAAATTTGAATGCAAGCCACTCAAGCTGAAAATATAGGTCAGAGATACCCAATTTTCTTGGAGGCTGTGAGTTAACCCAAGATGCACCTGCATGCAAAGTTTGATGACCCTACACTGCATAGTTACTAAGATATATACCCAAATGCGGACGCGGACGAAGACGTGGACATGGACGTGGACGAGGACGCCAGGGGTACTCCAATAGTCCCCCTCAACTTCGTTGAGGCGAACTAAAAATGGTCATGATGCTCCAACACTGAGCCTGCCATGTGTATCTGACAAAATCAGAGTTTTTCCTCCTGTCAAATTAGGGGCCAAATATGGGCCCCAAGTCCAAATGACAAAAGAAGCTGTTTTCCTAATCTATACTGAGAAATTCCAAATCCCAAATTGAAGGTGAAACACTTATCATAATATTACGTATTTCATTGCATTATTAGCTAGAACTATTTCACCTGTCCTTTGTCTGAACCAATGACTGTCATTGGTTGGCAAATACAATTTACAGAGAAATATACGGAAAACCAGTAGTGACAAAAGTCCTTGATTTCTATATTTTCCGATTTTCTGAGCCTTAGTTTCTTCCTGCTTGTAAAACCTCCTTCAGGATAAGTGTGTATGTACTACTGGATCATTTTTCCATATTATCCAGCAAAAAATTTGAAATTCCAAACTCTTTCACCCATTTGAAATAATCTTCAATGTTACCCACCCCCCTTAAATTTCAGGCAAATTTCTGTTTTTGGTAGTTGAGATAATCAGAAACAGCTATAATTACCACAAATGACACATTAAAATTAACTTCTAATATCAGTTGTGAACTATTGCTATTAAGCTACGGAAAGAACACAAAAGGTTTAGAATACAGATGTTTGGAGGGCTGTGGTGGACATAAATACCTGCACAGTTAGCATGACGAGATAAATCGTCACCGGTAGGGAAAGTGTGAAAGGTTAATTATACTAAAATATGTTTCCCAATTTAAATGAATTACCTGCTTATTTCCCCAATAGCATGGGACCAGGTACCGTCAAATGTGAAACCATAATCCGCAACCATGTTTTTTATTACATCCAAGTGAAATGAACAATCTTTGAAAAGCACCTTCCACACATCATTGCAGTATAATTTAATACTTGAAGTTCCTTGCTTCACTAGTTTCAGAGCAGATGATAAAAACTTTTCAGATATGGGTCAATTTTGAATTATGTTCCATGCTAGAGGCTGACATAGTTTTCTTCATACATACATGTATATGAAGTTTGCAGTATCTAAACATATCGATTATCCGGAAATTATTTCCAGGCAATTCAGAAGTCCCCTTAATGGTCGAACAAGGCTTTAATAGTAAAAGGAAAAAATTTTCCAAGTCCAAGGCCCATAACTCCATCAAAATCAGTGGACCGGAGCCAAACTCAAACTTGATTTGTAACTCCTGATGGTAGACTCAAATAAAAAATATAAGCTAAATATCTGGAACAATTTAGAAAGAAACACCAGAAAACTTCAGTGCCATGGGTGGACAGACTCACAGTGTAAGCCTAAAATCCCCTTTGGCAATGCCTGTGGGGACTAATAAGGAGATATAACATGACTTCTCAGGAAACAGATACATTACCTTGACCTTGTTTACTGTGTTGTTATCAGAACTATTATCTGATAACTTTAAACATTTTTTAAATAAATCTCGAACTTTTTCTGTCAATGTTTCAAATTCTTGATAAACACTCTGTATATTTGGTTTGTTTGTTTGGGTGGACTCCACCTTCATCATGAGAAATTCCCACAAAGTTACAACTTTCACCAGTCTGGGCAGAACGATGTCCATCAAATCTTCAGTATCATACTGCTTGATAAACTGAAAATATATAAACATACAATGTATTTTCATCATCATCATTCATTGTCTATCACTGACGAAATGGACAGTCATTTTTCAAAATTGGGAATAAAACATAAAATACACAGCATAAACCAGCCTCAAGTAGAAGGATTCTTTCCAATGAAAATTATTTCAAAATCATGCAGAAATCCCAAAATCGTGTATTTACGCCACACAAATATGGATTCCAAAATGACCAGATTTCAGCATTAACACTTTCTAAATATTCACAGGGTTGATTCCACAGGATTTAAAATGGGTCCCCTTAGCACCCAATTGGGAATTTTGAATCAGATTGGGAATTTTTTAAGTGATGATTTGGCATATAAAGATATGCTGCTTAAGGTCTTCTGTTACTTTATTATATGTGCTGCTAGAGATAGTACATGTATTTGTGTCCCTCTTCGTGTCTTTAACTACAAAAAGAGCATGTTCTACTTGCATGTGATAAACTGAGGCACGTGGATAAAGGTTCCCAGTTGCCAAGGTTGGTTATTTTGCATACTTATTGATTGAAATTGTCTGCTTTTATGAGCCAAATCAATGCAAGACAGTAATACTGATGCCCTCAAAACTATTGATGATGTAATTAAACTTTTATTACTTCACAACACATGTTTCACTCACTAGTATCAATTAGCATAGATTTTTTATATCCTTGAAGTTCCAGAATTTATTACACCTTTGGTTCAATCTCCCATTCTAGTTGCCCAGATGCACATATTAAATGAACATTTTTGTCCTATTTCTTAGATCTTACAATTCAAGGGATATTAAAGCAAGAGCTCTCGATTGACCCGCCAAGGCTTAATTCGGTAAGAATCCTTGTTTTCTCGCATTTGTAGATAATCCGCATCTTTTTGACCTTAAAATCCAGGGAAAAACATTTTTGTTCATATATTACGCCGGCTGGGAGTTACCGTGACAAAGTCTACGTAGAGATCGGTATGATTGTAGTTATTTATTATCTTTAAATCAGTATTTCATTGCTTATCAACTGCACAAGTCTTTATTTACTTTATCTGAAGCCTTCTCTGATTTATGTAAAATAAAAAGTCTGAAACACGACGAAATTTGA
>MJUU01020661.1:193564-207226 GCA_002080025.1 Modiolus philippinarum
CTTACTTGAAATCAACATATTGAATAAGATCCACAGTGTTAAGAACGGTCTGATTGGTTTGAACTGGGACTAACAATGGATCTTGGAAATTTTCCATTGGGATTTTTTATTTTGGCAAGATTTTGTTTGGGTCCGCTGGCGAAAATTAGGGCCGCTAAGCGGCCCTAAATAGTACAGTAGAATCATCCCTGATTCATCAGACTCCCTGATCTCAAAATACTTTGATTAACCCCTGATATAACTAACCAAGCTTTATCTTAAGGGCATATCCAATAGTTTTAGGGGAGATAATAGCAAACACAAAAGAAGGCAATGTTTTCCGGGAATATGACGTTTATAAATGTAACGTCACAAAGTAATTCCCATTGTTTCTTCAAGTTTGGCAGACTTTATGGGTGTTACCGATGGAAGATTTGTTAAACTTGCATATTTTAATGATTTACTTGGAAACGAACACGGTGACATATGTGGTTTTTGAGATTTTTGAGTAGCATAATATTAGAAGTACAGTCGAACCTCGTTATGTCGAACTCGGTTGTCTCGAAAACTCGGATGTGTCGAAGTTAATTGTCGATCCCGACAAATTTCCCATTTGATTAATGCATTTTTACCTCTGATGACTCGAACTTGGTTGATTCGAAATCTCGGATAACTCGAGTATAATATATGGTCCTGTCGGAAATTTCTAACGCAATTTTACCTCGATATGTCTAAGTTTAATTATGCATTCGAGAAAGAACAGTAACATTTCCAATAAATTGTCTACACATCATTGTCAATCATTAATTAAATGTCTAACGTGTAAATGTCTTTTGTCAGATACGCATGTCCAAGCGGAACCCAACCGCGCTTTTCTTTGATTTTTTGTCGGAACGAATTTGAATGACCAAAGCGTAAATAAATTGGAAAAAAATCATTTGTGATTATAAAGGAGTATAATTATAGCTTTTATTTGAAAAAAGAGCTTTTCAACTAAATGCCAGACAGTCCACATTTTCTTCATAAATATTAAGGGCTAGTTTCGTTTCAATATTTGCATTGTGAAATTTAATTTGGCACTTACCCATTACGTTATACGTTTGGACTCTCTGTTTGTTTTAAAAATTTTATAGTGCATTCATGCTAATATTTTGTTTATTATCAATTTTTTTCCCAACAAATATGCAACAGTAACAGTGTGTACAACAACGGGAAATGCATTTAACAAAAAAGACCATGTTATGTTCTTATCTGTTGTTTATCTCACAAGGAAAAAATGTCCTTATCCATACCTCGGATGTCTCGAACCTCGGATAACTCGAACAATTTTCGATGGTCCCTTCGACTTCGACTTATCGAGGTTCGACTGTACATGATATCAAAATTTCATAAAATCGACAATATGAGAAGTCTGTAAAATATTGTAAACTTGAATTTGTAATGGGGACATTTTATGCCACTTTTACTGTTACAAGGGCTACATATTCCTTGATTTAGAGGAGTAGGACATGCTTTCTCATATAAAATTATTTTTTCTGTAAATGTTTAAAACGTTGACTTTCTCACGTTGGTATCGATTAAATTGAAAATATTTTATCTATTAATTTAAAATAAAATTTGATTTTTCTTTATAAAACGCAAAAATAACCAATTTTTAACCTTGATTCCCATGGAAACAAGATCGGTGACCCATTATTTTCTTGTCATTTTTGGAATCCCTGGTACTTGATTCACAATAATCTAAAAATCAAAAATTGACAATATAACAAGAAACTGTTGGATATGCCCTTAAGCTTTTTCAAGACATAAATGTATTATCAATTTTCATTATAAAACTAACATGTGTCTTAGGTGGAATGGTATTAGTCTTAGCTGATTTGTCCTATCATGACCATAACCAAAAATATTGAAGTGTATATAGCCCTATATTATCTACAGTTCTCTAAATAAACAAATGGGGCTAAATTTTATCTGTACTGGATTTTTTTCTGAACTGATGAACCAAAAGCAACACACCATTTTTTTAAATAGGTCAAGGTCATTTGGCCTAATATTATGGAAAAGTCTTACCACATTTGAAATCGTAAAGTCTCAAATTTAGAAATTTAGTTCATACACCAAATGCTCGTTTTAAAAAGCTAGGTCACATGCAAAGATCAAGGTTGCAAGATCATACAGTTTATATTCCAGTATTAATTAAGGTATCACCTAAAGAAATACATATGTATCAATTTGCGGAAGCCTCCCCATGCTTGCACATGAGTGCACTCATACTTATTTGTTGATTTATACACATGAGCATGTATTGTCATGTTAATATGTATTCTGTTTTACTTTGTTTGTTTATATGTATATTTGTATTATGCCCCTTGAGGGCCCGTTCTTAAGGACAATAAGATAATTCTTCTTCTTCTTCTATGTAAAATATGAAAGCCCTATCACTTACCATTCAAAAGATTTACATATGTTATAGTTTTGAAAAAAAAGACAGACCAAAAACTTTATGACTAGAAAGCTTTGATTCTTAGTGGCATAATCATGATAATAATGAGCAATATTGAGAATACATACATCACTTTTAAATTAAAACTTTTTCCAATCACTTTCTGTAAATCAGTGTTGGGAAAATAGGCTGAGAATTACAATAATTGGCTAACTTCTTCGATTTGATTATTATCAGCTGATATAGATTAATATATTCAGCTACAAATTTTCCTTATATATATTAAACTCAGTACAACTATTTTCTATCATTATCTATTATTAATAAAGGGCTACGCCGAGTGCAGCATGATACGACCGCAGCATGTCGACCACTGAAATTAGAACAAGTGTAATTTATAAGTGAATGTGGACACAGTTAAGAGCTTGACACAGTAACTTGATGGACACATTTAGTAGCTACACATAGTAATTGTTGGACACAAACTAAAGAACACAAAAATTAGCCCTTTTGATCCCTTAAAGCTATGAAACTGTATGAGTTACGCTAAATCTGTTGACACAGTACTGACAGCTTACATCAAGATGAATCCAAAGAGAAAAAAATCCCGTGGAAATCCGATTAAAAATAATGATTTTACATATTTTCAAAAATTGCAATTTCGGCCTATTTGACCAATTATAGTTTGGAAACCACAAGAAATATGCCAAATCTGTTGACATACTACCATAAGCTTACAAAGAAAGGAATCTAAAGAAAGAAATCCCGTCAAAATCAAATTAAAAAGGAAGATTTTACATATTTTGAAAAATTGCAATTTCGGCCCTTTAGACCCCTAACAGATCCGAAACCATAAAAGCTACAAAAAATCTGTTGAATAATACTGAAAGCTTACAAATAGAGGAATCTTAAGAAAAAAATCCCATCATAATCCAATGAAAAACTAGAGGATGACATGCCCCCCGCGCAAGGTTGAATCAAATTGGGATTTTCTAGTAATATTTATGTCTGTAAGACACATATGATGCCCCCGCTAAACACATGTTATTCTAGGTTGCACAGATTAACTACCGGTATGTACCTTCTATTTCTAAATCACAAAAAAATTATAAGTTGAGCAATGTATATTTTTGAAAAAAAAATGAAACGAAATCAAAATACAAACCACATGCACATCTTCAATATAGGTACAAATGAACTGCAAAATTAAAGCTTCCTAGCCTCAAAACTCTAGGAGGAGTTGTTCGGACAATCTGTGTACCCTGTATTAATAATTCATCCAATAAATGACCAAGTTCAACAATGTGTATTTTTTCACACATGTACCCTCTATTACAAAATCACCCCAAAAATGAGTAAGTTCAACAATGTATATTTCTGACAAAAATGCACCAAAATCAAAATCCTTACCACATGCACATTTTCAATATAGATACCAAAGATCTGCAAAATAAAAACTTCCTAGTATCAAAACTGTAGGAGGAGTTGCACGGACAAACTATATACAGTCAAACCTGCCCATGCGGTCACCTTGATTAAGCAATAACCTTGTTTTAACGGCCACAATTTTATTTCCCATTTCTTTTTAATTCAGTTAGTTTGAACCTTGATTTAGTAGCCACCTGTCTTATGTGGCCAATTTTTTCTCTTCCCTTGGGTGACCTCTTAAACCAGGTTTGACTGTACCCTCTATCACAAAATCACTAAAAAATGACTAAGTTCAACAATGTATATTTTTGACGAAAATTAACCAAAATGAAAATCCTTACCACATGCACATCTTCAATATAGGTACAAATGATCTGCATGATAAAAACTTCCTGGCATAAAAACTGTAGGAGAAGTTGCGCGGGCAAACTACGTACCCTCTATGAAAAATCACCTCAAAAATGACTAAGTTCAACAATGTATATTTTTGACAAAAATGCACCAAAATCAAAATCCTTACCACATGCACATCTTCAATATAGGTCTGAAAGATCTGCAAAATAAAAACTTCCTAGCATCAAAACTGAAGGACGAGTTGCGCGGACAAACTATGTACCCTCTATCACAAATACACTAAAAAATGACAAAGTTCAACAATGTATATTTTTGACAAAAATTAACCAAAATGAAAATCCTTACCACATGCACATCTTCAATATATGTACAAATGATCTGCAAAATAAAAACTTTCTAGCATAAAAACTGTAGGAGGAGTTGTGCGGACAAACCATGTACCCCCCTCGGACGGACGGACGACAGATGGACTTATCGTCGCGGGGGCATAATAAAAATTTTAGGTAATATGCATATTTGCAATTTTTGCCCCGTTTGGCCCCTTATAGTTCAAACACAAAACAAATTATCAAAAATCTAATTAAAGCACACATGTTTATTTTTCATAAGGAATCCATTGAAAAAACTGCACCAAAATCTGACAAGAATAAAAAAATACAATTTTTGAGATTCCCCCTTTGGGCCCCATTTATCTCATAAACAGTACATGCGACATGAAATCCGTTTCCCATAGTACTGATTGGAAATTTTCTCAGGAGCACACTGAGACAAACCACATCAAAATCTGATAAATAATAAAATTCTACAGCCAAATATATGAAAACACCCGATTTTCCCTTTTTGGCCCCTTTTTTAAAAACGGGAGGGGCCACAAAGACCAAAACCACTCCAAGCCTTCCTTTTGTGCCAAGGAACATTGTGTTAAAATTTCATAAGGATTGATCAACTTGAACTGAAGTTATTGACAAAAAACAAAAGTGTCTACAGACAATGATGCGGACGACGACGACGACAACAGCACCATACCATTATAAGACCTCAAATTTTTTGCGTCCGTATAAAAATAGTGATTGACTATTACAAATTGTAAAATGTGTCAGATATCAACCGATTTTTAATTAGGCCATATCAATTTAATTAATCTTATTTTATTTGAAGATGGAAAATATATCTTAAATTCTTCTGCCTGGTCCCTTATTTTTGTTGACCTGTACGAGTAGGGGCTATGACATTATACAAAAGACAACATCATGTCATTTGTCATAAAAGTGCAAAGTAGGAAGAAACTCTCCAATTGATACAGTGCTTTGAATTATACATATTGTTACGAAGATTTCAGCTCCACAATTTAGTGAGACAAATATTACATTTAGTAATACCTCGGTAATATTGGAGTTCAGCTGTGAGACTGTGAAATTACTTTATTAAATAACAGGCCATGAAAATTCATTTGCCCTTAACTAACTGCAATATATCCTTAACTAAATGCAGTTATGGAGTAATTACCTCTTTAAGTTTATACTTTTTGCGAGCTGGAGTCTGTTCATAAACTGGAGGTCTACCTCTAATCCCTTTTTTCCTTGGTCTTCCAGGGCCAATGCGAGGTACAGTTATTCCTGGCATAGAGTCTTGTGTATTGCTATCTTCTGACATACTGCCTGCATAGTTTATACCGTTAGCTTTTGCATTACTAAGATTGCTAGAATCTGAAAAATTCAGTATGTGACCAAATGCTACAATGTCTTGTTGTTTAATGTAAACAGAGGTAACAAACACCTGTACATAAAACAAAATATTAACAGCATGCAATATCATTTGTCATAAAAATAAACTCTACAAAAAATCAAAATATTCAAGAAGTATAAAGGATGAGACATTTTTCAATAATTTACAAAAGGCTAAGGGTGCCAAAAGTATGACCAATTAAACATCAGACATAGCCATCAACTGAATTTTGTTATTTCTTAACCTTGGTTGCCCTATGTGCAGATTATTGAATCACCATGTCAAAACTAAATAACTAAAAAGGATTTCAGGACTGATTAGTTCACATGCTTTAAATGCTTTTCCCATAGGGTCTGATGTTACACTAAGATCTGCTTTGGAAGAGGACTTGAATTTTCAAATCACAATTTTTCATCTATTTATGTCTATAAACATACAAATGTACATGTCCCCAGTACCACAGAACTACTGCATTTAGAGTGTGAAACTGTACTGAATGGATGTCTGGTGACATCTTTTTCACTAGAACATGTCAAAACCGGCGTTGTAATAGGGGAACCACAAATTTCCATCCTGAAACTTTGGGCAAAGTAAAATTGAGGTAAGTGTGATTCAAATTCTGTTCGACACACAAATATTTTGATACAGTGATTTACTAGATACAGTGATTTCTTGAAGTATTACAAACCACATCATTTCTTGGCTTCATATTAAATATGTAACTATTCAACCTTATACAAGTAAAAGAACCTTATTATAAAAATTTAGTTATAGTAAAAAGTCATAAGTAAAGTTTCAGCAAACAGGAAGTGGACGTTCAACAAAACTTGAAAATCACTTACACAATACAACTCATTAAGAATTCTTTGAAAAAATTTGGTTTAAAGTTAAAAATCAAAGTATGGGCAAACAGGAAGTACTTAGTCAAGTGGCAAACCTGAAAATCGCTTACACAATATTTGTACAAGTCATCCTTTCCAAGCTTCAGACAAAATTTCAAATCATTCCCTCAAGTAAACGCTAATAAAAATGCCAAGAAATCTGACTCAAATTTGGTTTATAGTAAAAAATCAAAGTATCCGCATTTGGCAAAAAAATAATAGGTAGTGAACGACAGACAAATTTGAAAATAGCTTACACAATACAACTCATCATTTCCAAGCTTCACACCAAAATTTCAAAGCATTTCCTCCATTAGACATGTCAGAAGCCAAGAATTCTGTGACAAAACTTTGGTTTTAATAAAAAAAAATCATCAAAGAACCGGCAAACATGAAGTGCATGTCAGACAAACTTGAAAATTGCTTACACAATACAACTCATCATTTCCAAGCTTAAGACCAAATTTCGAATCATCCCCACAAGCCAAGAAATCTTTGACAGAAAAAATTGTTGACAGATAGACGGACTAAGTGAGAACTAGAGGGCACACACATCTGGATGTGAGGCCTTATAACACAGTATTAGCTTGGGAATTTGAACCTTTTTTTTTTTTGGGGGGGGGGGGGTAATTTGTGATAGATGTACATGTCATGTATCCAACCGTCCCAGCGATTTCTATAGCTAGTACAATGGAAGGAAATTTCTAATCAAGCCATCAATCTATTGTCACATTTCAAGGAAAAGTCAATACTGCTTTGGAATCGGTGTTTTCTCAATTCACAATATACTCTGCTTCATCTTAATACCCTGCATTACACTAATACCTGAACTTCCCTGCAATACACTTTATACATGAGCTACCCTGTAAAACACTAATACCTGACTCTTCCAGTGGAAAATCATCAGCATTTCCGTGTGTTGGATTTAAACGATAATGCCGTCCTAATCCTCCTCTTCCAATATAAGACTTGTGACAAGTCTTGCACTTCCAATTCTTTGGTTTAACTTGGCCTGAAATCATGGAAAACAGAAATTATTATCTAATTGAGAGACAGAACCATCTAAGAGGGTAATAAAAATACCATTTATTTATGATTTCTGTTGTAATTCCAGGTTTGATTTGTAACTTACAAAGCATACAAACAAACAGAAAAAAATATCAACAGTCTTCACGAAATGCATCGGTCCAACGGACAAAAGCGACATTTTGGCAGAAGGACGGTAAAAATTTGTAAAGTGTAGGTCGGAATGTCCGACATTGTTCTTGGACTTGACCACTGGAAACAAGGTTTCAGGCTGCAAAAATGACAATCATCTGGTAGATTTGAGACTTTATTTTGTTACCGCTAACATTTCCTGTCAAGAATCTTTCATTAAATTAATAAAATTGTGGTAAAAATATCGTTCATATGAAAACAATTCCAAACAGGAAGTGATAAGTATTAATAAACCGATATCGGAAAAAACATGGCGATTTCCCGGAAATCTCCGATAATACGAAATGTGTGGAAACCTTTATCCGATGACCTTTTGGTCAGTCCTATATTCCATAAAGGATCGCTGGACCGAATGTCCACCAAATTTCAAATGTATTTCGGGAAGACTGTATCAAAGTTTCAAAAGTGACATTTTTAATAGAACTGAGTACATCCATTTGTAATGGAAAATAACAATCACAATATCTTGATACCAACATGTGATGTTGGCCCCTTTAAGAGTATGTTGAAAGCTGAAGTAATCTGAGATCTATAGAGAAACTAAAGTCCAACAAAGGGAAAAAACTTAAGTACTTTGTAAATGTGGCTCATTTTAAAACACTTGACCGGCGCTGAAGGAATTTACAAAAAGGCTTCTTATACATAAAATAGTTTTCACATTAATATTTTTTCATCGATCTGTCGATTTAAGTTGGTACTAAATTGGAAAAATATTCTTATTTTCATCTGCATCTAGTGTGTTCCGTAAAACAATCTTATGCATCATTATCATGGTTAAATTGAACAGAGTTATAAGTGTCAACTGTGTTCTTTATTGTGACCATTTCTTGATAATAATATATTATCTTATCTCATTTAATTAACCTGTGTCAAACATAAAATCTGTTTCTATGTCCTTTTCTTCTTCCTTTTCATCTTCACTATACTTGAAATCTGAATAACCACCATCCGAATCATCATAGTCTTCATCCCAATCTACAACATGAATATGTTTGTAATCTTTAGTCATATGCTTTGGTGGTTTTGAAACACGACCTGATCGTGTACGAGGCCTGTGTTTCTTTCGAGCTTCTTTTTCTTCTCTTGTTAATTCAGGTCCATCTACTCTTTCTTCTTCTTCTTTTATTCTCTTTTTGTATTGTCTTTTTGTAATCTGACTTAGTTGTACAACAGTTTGTTGTCCCTGAGAATTTTGTGATCCTGGTGTTGTAGATTTATGTAGTTCTGATGGATAAATAACACGATATACAATTTTAGTGTTTGTTTGAGGATTATATAGTACACTTGACCCTCCACCTTCTGATGCACTTTTTGCCACTTGCTGTTGCTGAACGACCTGCATGATTTGTTGTAACTGATCTGTTGTTAGTTGTTGTACTGGCGTGTATTGATTACCTTGTTGTATGATTCGAATGGGGTTTTGACTTGATCCAAGTGGTGCAGTACTTCCTTCATTAGCTGGGACTAATGTCACAGTCATCCCACTACTAGTTGTCCCAATAACAGTACCAGTATCCGATTCATTTTGCTGCACTGGTGCAAAGCTCACTGTTGTGTTTCCATTGGCATTGTTATTATTAGTTTGTGCTTCGAATTGAGAAGCTTCAGTCGTAAAATTGACATTGTCTCCACTAACAACATATGTTGTATTATCAAATGAAAGATCTCCTGCTTCACTGTCTGCAATGGCTCCTTGGAAAGCTTCATTCGCAACAGCATCTACCAGTTCATTTGAAACTGTATACGCAACTGTGTTATTTGCCAGGCCACCAGAAGCCTCTTCCAATGCTAACCTCAACAGATCATCATTATTCCCTTCGTCATTTGGGTCTGCGTTGTCATTCGAGTTAATTAAATTCTCTTGATCAAGATCCTGCGACCCAACCAGTACGACACCATTCATTTCTGAACCTGTGTCCGCCATGTTTGTTTTGCTCTGTCAGGATATTGTTTACAAAATTGTAATAAAATGACCTATAAAATTTGTTGTAAAATGGGTATTATTTGATAGATGGTTGTCAATGATATTGTGTTCTTTGTTTTTGCCAGTTTTCTTTTCAGTGGTTCCACACAGTACTTCTTTTGTGAGCATTTCCCTTGGCGCGAATACATTGGTTTCCCTTTACTGAAATAAAATAGCCACCAGGTGTCGTTCTAAATTTCTCTGAAAAAAAGTCGGAGCCGCGTGTTTTAAAATTGATTAGCAGTGAACTTCAAATTCAAAGTTTCGCCTTTTGTCTCTTCTAAGCTAAAAAATTATAGAATTTTATAGAATTTCTGCAAACTTAGAATTACAACTTTTTCAAACAAACAAAAATCGACCTTATCACACTCAACTTGAATTTTTGACTTAATTTCGACACTTTCAAACTCAAAATTTCGACTTCAAAAAAGTCAAAATTTTAATTTTCGAAATCAGATTTTTTTTACCTTTTTAAACTCGACATTTCGAATTTTTCAAACTGCTTACAATTTGACTTTTTAACTCCAAATTTCGACTTTTGTAAACTCGAAATTTCAACTTTTGAAAACTCAAAATATCGACTTTTTAAAACCCAAGACTTTGACTTTTCAACTCTCAAAATTACGACTTTTATAAACTCAAAATTTCGACTTTCAATTGAAATTCTTACGTTAAAGTTGAAAATTTCAAACTGACTCTAAAGCCGAAATTCTGATTTAAAAAAAATCAATATTTTGAGTTTTGAAAATTCGAAATTTCAAGTTTTCAAAAGTCAATGCTTTGACTTTTATGTCGAAATTTTAAGATTTGAAAAGTCGAAATTTTGAGTATGAAAAAGGCGATTTTTTTTGGTTTGAAAAATCCTAAATTTTGAGTTTAGAAGAGTCAAAATTTTGAAATGAAAGTTGAAATTTTCAGTTTGAGAAAATCGAAATTTTTAAAGTAAAAACAAGTCGAAAATTTTATATTTTATTTCAAATGCTCCGACAAAGCTTCAATATAAAGGTATTAGGGGCTTTTTCGACCTTTTCAAACTCGAAATTTCAACTTTCACCTTAAATTTTTCACTTTCTTAACTAAAAATTTAGACTTTTTCTAACTCAAAATTTCGACTTTGAAGTCATATTGGCTTTAGAAAGCTTGAAATTTCGACTTTTTTTAAAACTCGACATTTCAAGCTTTTCAGCTGAACTCAAAATATTGACTTTTATAAACTAAAATTTGGATTAAGTCAAATTTTCGTAAGTTGAAATTTTTGATTAATTAACTAGATGTTGTCGGAAACGACAGCTATCCCCACACTCCCTGTTTGATACAGAAAACAGTTGTTATACACCCTAGGCATATTTTTATCCCCGCACTTTCGAATGAAAGTTCGGGTATATTGTCGTTGGCCTCGTCCGTCCGTCTGTCCGTCCGTCCGTCTGTCTGTCCGTCCGTCCGTCTGTCTGTCCGTCCGTCCGTCCGTCTGTCCGTCCGTCCGTCACAAATCCTTGCGACGCGAACTCCTCCTACATATTTGGATTTAGGGTTTTAATTTTGTTATAGAACTGTTGCATATATGCAATAAGCTTTCGGATTTTTGATATTGGTCTTGGTGCAAACAAGAGGCCCCAAGATGTCCATTTTTACACATGTGGCACGCGACGCGAACTCCTCCTACATTTTTGGATTTAGGGTTTTAATTTTGTTGTAGAATTGTTGCATATGGTCTGTAGATGCGCAATAAGCTTTCGGATTTTTGATATTTATCTTGATGCAAACAAGATGCCCAAAGATGTCGATTTTGACAAAGACCACAAAATGTGGATTGTGACACATATGGCATGCGACGCATACTCCTCCTACATTTTTGGATTTATGGATTTAATTTTGTTGCAGAATTGTTGCATATAGTCTGTAGATGCGCAATAAGCTTTCAGAATTTTGATTCCGGTTCCAACTTTGGTAAATTTCCTGAAAATGTCAAAGACTGATACTTTTGGACATTTTGGCATATAATCTTATATTTTGGCAAGTATTTGGAAAAAATAAAAATTCTGAAATCTTAGAATTCGAAAATGTGATTCCAATTTTGGTAAATATCCTGAAAGTTTCAAAGACCACTTATTTTTTGGAATTCTACCTAGCAACAAAATTGTTAAGACTTGTTTCCATTAGGGCAATCATTTTCACCAATTGATTTTCAAAAATATTTGAATCCAAATTTGGTTAATTTCCTGAAAGTGTCAAAGACCACATTTTTTTTTGGAATTCTACCTAACAACCAAACTGTTAGGATTTATTTCCATTAGGGCTATACTTTTCACCAATTGAATTTCAAAAACTCTTGATTCCAATTTTGGTAAATTTCCTGAAAGTCTCAAAGACCACTTATGTTTTGGAATTCTTCTTAGCAACCATACTTTTAGCATTTGTTTTGATAAGGTCAATCATTTTAACCAATTGGATTTCCAATTGCTAGGTTGCTAGGTAGAATTCCCAAAAATAAGTGGTCTTTGAGACTTTTAGGAAAGTTACCAAAGTTGGAATCAAATATTTTTGAAATCCAAATGACATCCTAAACTACTCAAACATTTTAAGTATGGTTGCTAGGTAGCATTCCAAAAAAAGTGGTCTTTGAGACTTTCAGGAAATTTACCAAAATTGGNTCATTTTAACCAATTGGATTTCCAAAATAATTGATTCCAAATTTGGTAAATTTCCTGAAATTGTCAAAGACCACTAATTTTTTGGAATTCTGCCTAACAACCATATATTCTTCAATTCCTTATGGTAAAAATAGTGACTGTCAATAGTTTAATTTCAAAAATGTTAAGAAAAATTATACCCAGGGTCTATAGCTGTTTTCTGTGTCAAACAGGGGGTGCGGGAATCACAGTCGTTTCCGACAGTCATTACTCTAGTTTTCATTATTTTTCTAAATCTACCTATTGATAGTCATTATTCTTACAAAAAGAATTCTAGGATATATGGTTGCTAAGTAGAATTCAAAAAAACAAGTGGTCTTTGCGACTTTCAGGAAATTTGCCAAGTTTGGAATCAATATTTTTTGAAATCCAGTTGATGAAAATGTTTCTCCTAAACTAAATAAACAATCTAAGTATGGTTGCTAGGTAAAATTCCAAAAATAAGTGGTCTTTGAGACTTTCAGGAAATTTACCAAAATTGGAATCAAATATTTTTGAAATCAAATTCATGAAAATGTTCGCCCTAAAATACAAAAACATTTTAAGTATGGTTGCTAGGTAGAATTCCCAAAAATAAGTGGTCTTTGAGACTTTTAGGAAATTTACCGAAGTTGGAATCAAATATTTTTGAAATCCAAATGACATCCTAAACTACACAAACATTTTAAGTATGGTTGCTAGGTAGCATTCCAAAAAAGTGGTCTTTGAGACTTTCAGGTAATTTACCAAAATTGGCACAAATATTTTTGAAATCCAATTCATGAAAATGTTCGTCCTAAACTACACAAACATTTTAAGTAGGTTGCTAGGTAGAATTCCAAAAATAAATGGTCTTTGAGACTTTCAGGAAATTTACCAATTTTGGAATCAAATATTTTTGAAATCCAATTGATGAAAAAGTTCGTCCTAAACTACACAAACATTTTAAATACGGTTGCTAGGTAGAATTCCAAAAAATAAGTGGTCTTTGAGACTTTCAGG
>MJUU01020661.1:208232-234494 GCA_002080025.1 Modiolus philippinarum
GTTTTTTACCAAACACTTGTCAGAATATAAGATAATATGCCAAAATTAAAAAAAAAAATATGTGTCTTTGACATTTTCAGGAAATTTACCAAAGTTTGAACCGGAACCGAAATTCCAAAAGCTTATTGCAAATCTATAGACTATATGCAACAATTCTGCAAGATTTGATCCCTTAATCCAAAAATGTAGGAGGAGTTTGCGTCACATGCCACATGTGTCTAATCCACATCTTTGGGTCTTTGTTAAAATTGACATCATGGGGTCTCTTGTTTGCACCAAGACAAATATAAAAAATCCGAAAGCTTATTGCGCATCTACAGACTATATGCAACAATTCTATAACAAAATTAAATTCCTAAATCCACAAATGTAGGAGGAGTTTGTGTCACATGCCACATGTGTAAAAATTGACATCACGGGGCCACTTGTTTGCACCAAGACCAATATCGAAAATCCGAAAGCTTATTGTGCATCTGCAGACTATATGCAACAATTCTACAACAAATTTAAATCCCTAAATCCAAAAATGTAGGAGGAGTTTGAGTCACTAGAAAAGTGTGACGGACGGACAGACGGAGGATATAACATTATCCCCGATTTTTCTTCGAAAGTGCGGGGATAATTAGTTGATTAGTGCAGCGACTTTTCACAAGACACAAATCATATTGCATTAGTGATAATAACATAAGTTGACAAAGGGGATAGAAAAATGATGGTGCCTTTTTTCGGAAAGCTCGATCTACTAATAACAACGAATGACCAAAGAAACCGATAAACTAATTTTATCGTGCTTTGAACTTACAATTAACTGGTTTCCATCATGACATATTTTTAAGTTAAATTTAGTCACGTTATACGGAAAGACGTCATTTTTAGCTCACCTGGCCTAAAAGGCCATGTGAGCTATTGCCATCACTTGGCGTCCGTCGGCGTCCGTCCGTCCGTCGTCCGTCCGTCGTAAACTTTTTAAAAAATCTTCTCCTCCGAAACCGCTGAACCAAATTTAACCAAACTTTGCCTGAATCATTACCAGGGTATGTAGATTACAAATTGTGTTCGATTAGTCCGAGGACCAAACAACATGGCTGCCGTTACTGCCGTAAATTGCAGTTTTTGGCAAATAAATTGAAAACCGTTAAAGATATCAAAAATCTGACATGGAGTAAAAGTGATCAGCATGGTAGGATCTACCAGCCCTGCAATTTTGAAGAAAATCTGATTACCAATTTTGGAGTTATTGCCCTTTCTTGGATTTTTTTTTCAAAATTTTAATGTTTTGCATTTTTATCAAAGAAACTATAGAAGATAGAGGTCAACTTCAAATTGCAAAAATGTTCAGCATATCAAGATTTACCCACCCTGAAATTTCGGAGAAAATCCAAAAACCCTTGTAGGAGTTATTGCCCTTTTTTCACAGAATTTTCAAAATTTTCATATTATGGTCTTTTATTTCCAAAACTATAGAAGATATGTAGGTTAAGTGTAAATTGATAAAATGTTTGCCATGCTGTGGGGACTTCAAAAGTGGTGTTGAAAATCGTATGTTGACCGCCATTTTCAAAATGGCCGCCAAAAAAGGCAGGAAAATTCAACATTGTTCGATTTCAATAAAAAAAAAAATTCCAAATAGATATTGATGTTGCGACTTCAAAATCAGTGTTGAAAATTGTTTGCTGACCGCCTTTTAAAAATGGCCACCAAGAAAGGCGGGAAAATTCGACGTTGTCCGATTTCAATGAAATTTGGTTTCCAAATAGGTATTGATGTCGCAACTTCAAAACTGATGTTATAAATTGTTCGTTGAATGCCACTTTCAAAATGGCTGCCAAAAAGGCGGGAAAATTCAACATTGACCGATTTCAATGAAATGTGGTTTCCAAATAGACATTGATGAAGGGATGTGTTTCTTCACAATATAAGAAATATGTTTAAACTAGATTATAAAATGGAACCCCTGCCAAAATTTTTTTTATGGAAAGGGGGACTTGGAATGTTTTGATTTCAGCATAATGTATTATCTGAATTAAAAGGGGAACCCCTGCCCAAATTTTTTTTGAATGATGGTCTGAAATGGGTTGTAATGGATAGTGGCGCTTAAAATTACTGTGGAAACTGCTGAATCTACTTGCCCAATTGGAACCATACTTGGTGACAACTGTCAATAGTCGGTACCTATCGAAGAATGTTTCTGGTAAGTCGGCATGTATTCCAAGATGACCGCCAGCGATAGTTTAACATTGAACCCTACAGGAAAAACACATTCAAAGACATTCTTCTCTGAAACTACTTGGTCAGTTGGAATCACAACTTGGTCACAATAGGCCTTTAATGGTCTTCTTAAAAAATTATGTCTGACAAGTCTGCATCTCATCCAAAATGGCCGCCAGCGGGGACCACTGTTTAACATTGGACCCTATGGGGAAAACACGACCAAGATTTTCTCTTTTGAAACTTCTAGAAAATGAGACACTTTAACATTGGGTTTATTTGGGCTGCAGTTTATGCCAGTCATGGACCAGGTGAGCTATACAGGCTCTTGAGAGCCTCTAGTTATTTGTAAAATTATTACATCGATTGCTTTGAAGAAATAACTGGACATTGGCAATTCCAAGGGCAATATAACTGACTTAGCTACTACATGTACTAATACTTCTGTAGCTACGACTACGGAATAATTAACCTGTTTTGTTTTGCTTTAGTATTTAGTTCAAGGATGAAGACACTGATCTCCCCTCTTTGTACCAGGTACTAGAATCACACAAATGCCCAGTCATACAAACAACGGTACATCGCTGGACCTTAGCTGTTAACCCCCATCTTGACAGCCGTAATTTTAAGAGTGCCTCCAAAAACAAATATGATACTTGCTATTAAAGAAGTGAATGGTGTAATGAAATTATGAGGAATGAAAATAGCTACTTAAAATCATAAATATTATCACGCAGTGACAGCATTTAAAACCTTGAGTTCTCCACACTTTTTACTACCATTCCTCGTGAACAACTGAAATCTCGGCTGATAGATTTTTGTTTCTCCCGTAAAAACGGAGTAACAATGCACTTCTTTTAGCCGATCTGATTTTCCACTCATATGAATAAAAGGGATATCTTGAAACATCTACAATGGCTGAAAATGACACTTACATGACACAATCTGCCAAGTTACCGCACACAATGATGAATTTCATCGAATGGCTTCTTTAAAAATAAAGATAATAGCCAAAACATTTAATTTCTTACAACCGGTGATTTTCGAAATTAAGGATACTACAGAAAACTCCACATTAATTGATCCTCTTGACAACAGAGGTAGACTACAAAATAGCCTGTATGAAAAACGCGATGACTTCACTTTCTTCCCCTTTCTTTGTAGAAACATTCCAACTACGCCAGTATATCGAGCTAACATCCCCAACTCATTAGCTATACACAACACAAGGGCCTGTGGTCGTTACAGTGACTACTTTAATAGAGCTCGGTTGCTCACAAATAGGCTATTCAAACAAGGGCATGTAACCCAAAGCTTAAAGTCATCACTACAGAAGTTTTAAGGTTAACATCATGGTCTTGGTTACAGCGCTATTGCATGGATATCTTTCTCCCAGATGACAATAGATCTTTCCAAGTTTGTTTCCCGCTCTACTGGATTTGACTTTATACTGCCAGAATTTAGATCACCAACGCTTGCTCTACCATAACACCTGTGATCTCGGCCATGGTTTTATATTGGGCCGGCGTTGTTCAAATGTATGTGTGATTTCACTTTTTTTTATTTTCTGTGCTGTTGTCATTTGATCCTTTGTTTCTTGGTGTCACTTTGGGCTTGGTGTTTACTATGTTGGCATTGTCTTTCGATTATTCATTTTTAGACTGACATTTCGGTTCTCACTTACTTCTTTAAAAATATGCGGTATGAAAGAAATACATTTTGCTGTATGCTAACTATACAGGAACCTGTGTCTATCGTTTATAATAAGTAACTAAGTAATATCACTGGTTCCGTGGAGGCATAAAACAACCATTTGATGACAACACACAATTTAAACAAATTTTATCCAAAATTGAAATTATGGTGAACTAGAGTAATGACTGTCGGAAACGACAGTCATCCCCGCATCCCCTGTTTGACACAAAAAACATCTATAGACCCTGGGTATAATTTTTCTTAACATTTTTGAAATTAAACTATTGACAGTCACTATTTTTTACCATAAGGAATTAAAGAATATATATATGGTTGTTAGGCGGAATTCCAAAAAATAGGTAGTCTTTGAGACTTTCAGGAATTTTACCAAACTTGGAATCATATATTTTGGAAATCAAATTGGTTAAATGTTTCTTCTAATTCTAACAAATTTTTTAACTATGGCTTCAATGTAGAATTCCAAAAATTAGTGTCTTTGACAATTTCAGGAAATTTACCAAATTTGGAATCAATTATTTTGGAAATCCAATTGGTGAAAATGATTGACCCTATCAAAACAAATGCTTTAAGTATGGTCGCTAGGAAGAATTCCAAAAAATATGCGGTCTTTGAGACTTTCAGGTAATTTACCAAAATTGGAATAAAGAATTTCTGAAATCCAATTGTTAAAAATGATTGTTCTTATTGAAACTGATCCCAGAAATATAGTTGATAGGTAGAATTTAAAAAAATAAGTGGTCTTTGAGACTTTCGGGAAATTTACCAAATTTGGAATCAACTTATTTTGGAAATCAAATTGGTGAAAATGATTGCCCTAATCAAAACATATCCTAACAGTATGGTTACTGGGTAGAATTCCAAAAATATGTGGTCTTTGAGACTTTCAGGAAATTAACCAAAATTGGAATCAAGAATTTTTGAAATTCAATTGGTGAAAATGATTGCCCTAATGGAAACAAGTCCTAACAGTATTGTTGCTAGGTAGAATTCAAAAAAATAAGTGGTCTTTGACACTTTCAGGAAATTTACCAAAATTGTACTCATAAATTTTTCAAATTCAATTGGTGAAAATTATTGCCCTAATGGAAATAACTCCTAACAGTATTGTTGCTAGGTAAAATTCCAAAAAATGAGTGGTCTTTGACACTTTCAGGAAATTTACCAAGATTGGAATCAAATATTTTTGAAATTCAATTGGTGAAAATGATTGCCCTAATGGAAACAAGTCCTAACAGTATTGTTGCTAGGTAGAATTCCAAAAACTAAGTGGTCTTTGACACTTTCAGGAAATTTACCAAAATTGGAATCAAATATTTTTGAAATTCAATTCATGAAAATGATTGCCTTAATGGAAACAAATTCTTACAGTATTGTTGCCAGGTAGAATTCCAAAAAATAAGTGGTCTTTGACACTTTCAGGAAATTTACCAAAATTGAAAATTTTTGAAATCCAATTGGTGAAAATGATTAACCTTATCAAAACAAATGCTAAAAGTATGATTGCTAGGTAGAATTCCAAAAAAATAAGTGGTCTTTGAGAATTTCAGGATATTTACCAAAATTGGAATCACATTTTCGAATTCTAATTAAGATATCAGAATTTTTATTTTTTTCCAAATACTTGCCAAAATATAAGATAATATGCCAAAATGTCCAAAAATATCAGTCTTTGACATTTTCAGGAAATTTACCAAAGTTGGAACCGGAATCAAAATTCTGAAAGCTTATTGCGCATCTACAGACTATATGCAACAATTCTGCAACAAAATTAAATCCATGAATCCAAAAATGTAGGATGAGTTTGCATCGCATGCCATATGTGTCACAATACACATTTTGTGGTCTTTGTCAAATCGGCATCTTGGGGCCTATTTTGTTTGCATCAAGATAAATATCAAAAACCCGAAAGCTTATTGCACATCTAAAGACCATATGCAACAATTCTACAACAAAATTAAAACCCTAAATCGAAAACGCGTCGCATGCCACATGTGTCAAAATGGACATCTTGGGGCCTCTTGTTTGCACCAAAACCAATATAAAAAATCCGAAAGATTATTGCGCATCTGCAGCATATATGCAACACTTCTATAACAAAATTAAAACCCTTAATCCAAAAATGTAGGAGGAGTTCGCGTCGCAAGGATTTGTGACGGAAGGACGAGGCCAACGACAATATACCCGAACTTTCATTCGAAAGTGCGGGGATAATTATTGAAGCTCTGTATTGTACATAGTGTAGTCTTTAAACGTCTCTGTCGACATTAACAAAATATCTTTACCGACAATAAAGTAACTTGATCTCCAAAACGCATCTTTAGATAATTTCAGTACAGACACATAATTACTTGACATCAGTCTGGAACCAGATTCATTTGTCGCGCACAACCAATCTAAGCCTGTTCTGCCTTCTAATTGGCCACCCCAAACAAAAGATCCTCCCCTATGTCAAACAGACCACGTACAAACAAGGGAATTGACCTCTCATCGTGTCGTCTATGTGAGTAGTATTTTTCAATTTTGTTACAAACTTAATGAGGCGCCAACCCAAAATTCTAATGCAACAATAGCAATAGCAGTTCATTATTTGAATGTCTAGGGCGTCAATCTTGATTTGACGGTCAAATACATCCGCGTTTACAGGCGTAGTGGTCATTATCGTGAATAAAGACTGCCACACGGGAGAGTAGCATTGACTGAGATGGTGTTATGCATATCTGCAGTTTTAATTCACGTTTAATTTTGTGGGAATATACCATGTGTAACCGGAGAGCATGAATCTCCTTGCAAAATTGCAATGGTCAACTCCGGGGATCGAACCCGGGACCTCTAGCACTTCAGCCAGCCACCTAACGGATTGAGCTAAATATATATTCCGTTAGCTTAGTCGATTTTTACTGGTTGTCCTTCCGGTTCAATTAGATTTTCACGGGACACATTCCAAAACATGTATATAAAATGAGATTACTGGCCCTATTGGGGAAGAGGAGGATGAGGAATGGGGAAAGGGGAGTAGGATTTCAATTTTTCACCAGGCCACTACACCAGTCCGAAATCAGTGAAGAACATCAATTGTGGATATCAATCAATTTAAAATTTTCTATAATTTCCAACCATAAACGTGTATTGTAAAACCTTACCATTGACGAACTCAAGGCTAACGCCAAACAGCTATACTAATGGTGACTTCAAGGGTGATCACATCCCAGCTCCTTTGTTCTAACTGGGGTGATCCGAGTCGGATCATCCCGGCAATCTCAACCCAGTTTGAACAATGGATATTTTTACTTTTTTTTTGTCAAGGCCAGATTTTGAGAACTGTTCAGTTGTTTTGGACTTTGTAAAATTTTACGATTTACTATCCATAAAATGTTTAAAGATAAAGATTTTAAAACTTTAAAATATGACATTATCCATAGTGGGATTCGAACCAGGGTCGTTCGTTTACTAGACTTCTACCTTACCTACTACACCACGAATTCGCTGGACATTTGGTGTTAAAAAATCGTATATAAAGAATCGTTGTGGGGCAAAATAAGGATATATACACAGGCACTTGTTTCATAAAAAAAAATCCAGTCAAGTGCCTGTGGATATATATTATTATCATGATTATATAAGAATATTTATTTCATGACATTTTATGCATGGAAATAATTTTTAAGAATGTGTATCATCTTTCCTTAGCTTAATAAATTAGCTGGGATGTAAATTAGTTATCACACTCGGACTTGGTGTGTCTGTATAAGCTTACACCTTTGGCCGTCGGGGTGACCTTATACAGACACACCAAGTGATCATTTGATAACTATTACAGAACAATAAAAGAGTTATTCCTTTGCTTGGTTCTACCATATATTTGTAAAAACTTTGTCTGATGTGCATTTACTCCATATCCCTTCTTTGTTATATAGTCCATGTGGTCACGTCATATTCAAACTTAAGGTGTCTGCAAGGTATTATTTTCCTATTATAGAATTTTGTGAAATTTTCTGTGTAGAAACATAATTGTATTATTGTTCAAAGTATAAAATAAAATTTTGGGGTCACCGTGCATTTAAGCACAAAAACTGAAAAAATTTCAGATTTTACATAGAAGTTATATGAGAGGATAGCTTGAAAAATTTATTATAGATTTTGTTCATACTTTGCATGTATTTTGAAATCATTATATAGTTTACATATAAAAAATAAAAATTAGGGGTCACAGTTGAAATAAGAGAGATGAATTGCAAAACGTTAATTTCTCTAGTGATATCTATGTTAAATTCTTTTATCAAATTATCTCCCTTGTATAAATTCTGTGTTCTGTAAATCCAGCTTCAGATTTAAAGCTTGTGTGTTTTAGTCAACTGTTTTTTAACGAAAATGTTGTAAAAGTGATTAGGAATAATATTTCTAAGTACTTTGGAACTTTCTTTACATTTCAAATAACTATTTTTTCTATTTTTTTTTAATGAATGAAACCTAAATGAACAAGTATAAGACAAAAATGGCGGAATAATACCACTGAGACACCTTAACATATCGTCTCATGTTCATTTACTCCATATCCTTTCTTTGTTTATATAGTCCATGTGGTCACGTCATATTAAGACTTAACATATGGTCTCGTGTTCATTTACTCAACATCCTTTCGTAAAATATTAAATATAATTGAAAACCCATCTCTCCGTGATATTCTTGCAAGAGGATCTTAATTCCGTGAACTACGATCAATCAACTGAGAGCCAAATTTTAAAATTCGTATGGACGCTATAGAGGACTGCGCCAAAAATGGATTAAATGTGAACAAGATACAGAACTTGGTCATCTTTTAGAGTGAATTAAGGCCGTGAGGTATATGATTCTAAGAACAATCAAACAGATTCTAAGAAGAATCAAACAGCTACGATGGATCAGTAAAAGCGAAAGCAACACCATTTTTCAAAAATGCTGATGTTGCTATACATTTGTCCTTCAGTCATGACAAATATGTCGTCGTTCTTGCAGAAAAGGTGCCTAATATTATTTGTAAAAATCATTACATCCATTCTAGAAAAATAACTGGACAAAGTTACTCCTCAGGACAACCCAACCTACACAGCTACTGTTCTGTCTAAGGAAGAGATATTACAAAACAATAAATCTGTCTTGCTTTCAATTGGGATTTCAAGCAAGGATGAAAACACTGATTCCCCTTTAAGTACTCGGTACCAAAATTACACAAATACCCATACAGTTGGACCTGCGGAATGTTCTACAAAACCTATTTCTTAGTTAACCTCCATCTTGACAGCTATTAAAAAAAATTCCTTCAAATATATTGCAAAAAATGGAGCAAACAACATAATGTGACAGGACAGCCTATCTACGTTGTAGTAGGTAGATATATAGCCAGTAAAACTTGACTGAGCTAACGGAATATTTCTTTATCTCATTCGGTTAGGTGGCTGGCTGAAGTGCTAGAGGTCCCGGGTTCGATCCCCGGAGGTGACCATTGCAATTTTGCAAGGAGATTCATGCATTACAATAATACCGAAGTTACTGTTTAGTTTCTGCATATGGCAATTTCGACAACTTCAGTCTCTTCAGTGTAGATAAAATCAAAACATTTGGAATTCTATAGACCAAAATATGTGTAAAAGCTGTAAGAGAACAAATTACCAATATGATCTAAATAGAAAAGCCAAAATCAGGTAATGATAGAGCCATACAAGAGGGGACACTCCTTAGTTTTCAAAGAGAATTTTCCTAAATTTTGATATTGCAAGTTTTAAAATAAATCGGTTTTCGAGCCAGCACAGAAGTACTGGCTACTGGATTGGCGAATACCATCGGTGACTAACAGTCCAAAAGCAGAGGCATCGGCCCAGTGGTAATAAATAACAACACACCGAAGTACTGTTTAGTTTCTGCATATGGCCATTTCTACAACTCAAGTCTCTTCAGTTCAAATCAAAACTTGGAAATCCATAGACCGAAATATGTTTAAAAGCCGACAGAGAACAAATTACCAATATGATCTAAACAGAAAAGACAAAATCAGGTAAGTGCACAGCCATGCAAGCTTGAGATACTCAATTTAGTAAATGAAATGTGGATAATAATAAGATCTACATCACATCTTTAAATAATTATCACCTTGACAGCATCAAAACCTTCGACTCTCAATTCTTAATTCTACTATTCCTCACGAACAACTGACATCTTGGCTGAAAGATGTTTCTCCCTTAAGAATAGTGAACGCAGATACAAGTATCTCCAAACTCATAGCTACTCATTTGCCCGTGTTTGATACAGTGACTAGTGACTTTGTCACAAAAAGGATACACAAGTGTATGTTACCCACAAGTTGATTTACGTTGGACTACACTATCTTGTGGACCATAAGGGTTATCCGTTTCTAGACGACACGGATTTTTCCCTGTAACAGATTAAGTTTATTTTCTCCTCTACTGAATTTGATATACTACCAGAATTGACATGTTCAATAGAATAAGAATACTTTATTACCAATTAAAGGATCCATAAGGATATAAGAATTTACAGAAGTATTTCCTCTTGCACAAATAACTTTCACACATATTTCTCAGACACACTCACTCGTACATGATTTAAAACATGTTCAACATGTCAGGTGTCTTACAAGAAGCATGAGATGCTTATCTACAAGAGCACCTGATCTCGCCCTTGATTTTATATTGTCAGTGTTGGGCATCCTTATCTGCAATTTCATTTTTTATAAGCCTTTTGTTTCTTGGTGTTTCAAATCCACCTGAACACAACATTGCATGAATAATATCTACCATATATATTTCTTGCTCAAGTTTTTCATAAATTCAAAATTGTCAAAAATATTGAATTATATAATTCAATTTTGAAAGAAAGGTGTTTATAGTAATAAATTTGGTTATACATTTATTTGCTACACTTTTTCCAACATGTTTGAATCCTTCTTAAAATAATAAAATGTTTCAGAATAATCTTCCTGTAAGGTTGGGTACACCTTGAGCCCATTTTCATGTCTTACCTCTTAGGTAGTATGTTATAACCTCAGTTTCCATTTCAATCGAACAATTGGTTAACAAACTTGCATATTAAACAAAGAATAACTTCTGAAATCTTCATCCATGTTTAAGTAGAAAGAGTGTTTGAAAAAATCTTTTAAAAAAAAAAGACCATGGATAAATTGCCAATGGTGTTGGAGTTCAGCATACAAACTTTGTCAGGACATATTTTCTCTATGACATTTACCATTATCATTATCTGTTCTACAAAGTGTGTAAATGTTGTACCTTATTACAGCTGTAACCTTGATTGTATTGACTCCCTTTTTTGTTTGTTTTAAATAATTTGTTAATTCAATTTTCTTTTTGTTTTGCATGTTTGTCATGAAATGTTTTACATAATGGAAGTCAACATGGTTTTGAAGCAAAACCATTTCATTTACAGAACAACTAGATATGATATTTCCTATATTCTGGGAAATACCAGCTACCTTCAAAAGTGTGGCTTTCATATATTCTGGAAAATAGGAGCTTCCTTCAAAGGTGTGGCTTTTTTAATATTCTGTAAAATACCAGCTACCTTCAAATATGTGGCTTTATTATATTTCGGGAAATACCAACTACCTTCAAAGATGTGTTTTTTTATATTCTGGGAAATACCAGCTACCTTCAAATATGTGGCTTTATTATATTTTGGGAAATACCACCTACCTTCTAACGCGTGGCTTCATGTACTCTGGAAAATACCAGCTACCTTCAAATGTGTGGCTTTTTTAAATTTTGGAAAATACCAGCTACCCTCAAAGGTGATAACTTTATTATATCCTGGAAAATACCAGCTACCTTCAAAGGTGATAGCTTTCTTATATTCTGGGAAATACCAGCTACCTTCAAAAGGGTGGCTTTCATATATTCTGGAAAATACCAGCTACCTTCAAAGGTGTGGCTTTTTTATATTCTGTAACATACCAGCTACCTTCAAAGGTGTGGCTTTTTTATATTCTGGAAAATACAGCTACCTTCAAAGGTGTGACTTTTTATATTCTGGAAAATACCAGCTACCCTCAAAGGTGACAACTTTTATTATATCCTGGAAAATACCAGCTACCTTCAAAGGTGATAGCTTTCTTATATTCTGGGAAATACCAGCTACCTTCAAAAGGGTGGCCTTCATATATTCTGGAAAATACCAGCTACCTTCAAAGGTGTGGCTTTTTTATATTCTGTAACATACCAGCTACCTTCAAAGGTGTGGCTTTTTATATTCTGGAAAATACAGCTACCCTCAAAGGTGAAAGCTTTCTTATATTCTAGAATATACCAGCTACCTGATATTCTGGAAAATACCAGCTGCCCTCAACAGTGATCCTTGAAAATACCAGCTACCTTCAAATGAGTGGCTTTTTCATATTCTGTAACATACCAGCTACCTTCAAAGGTATGGCTTTTTATATTCTGGAAAATACAGCTACCCTCAAAGGTGAAAGCTTTAATATACCAGCTACCTTCAAAGGTGAAAGCTTTCTTATATTCTGGAATATACCAGCTACCTTCAAAGGTGATAGCTTTATTAAATACTGGAAAATACCAGCTAGCCTTCTTATATACCAGCTAACTTCAAATCCAGAAAATGTTGTAATCAACATGGGACAAGAAAAAATTGTTTTTTTTTTAGAATCCAACTGTAGATTGTAAGTGATTCTACTCTCCTTTTACATTCCACCATCATGCCGGTTGATTCTACTCTCCTTTTACATTCCACCATCATGCAGGTTTCACTTTACATTCCACCATCACGCCGGTTTCACTTTACATTCCACCATCACGCCGGTTTCACTTTACATTCCACCATCATGCCGGTTTCACTTTACATTCCACCATCATGCCGGTTGATTCTACTTTCCTTTTACATTCCACCATCATGCCGTTTTTTTTAGAATCCAACTGTAGATTGTAAGTGATTCTACTCCCCTTTTACATTCCACCATCACGCCGGTTTCACTTTACATTCCACCATCACGCCAGTTTCACTTTACATTCCACCATCACGCCGGTTTCACTTTACATTCCACCATCATGCCGGTTGATTCTACTTTCCTTTCACATTCCACCATCATGACGGTTTCACTCTTAGGCCTACAGCACATAAGTGTCTTATTTCAGTAATGTAACAAGAGGCTCTCAAGAGCCTGTATCGCTCACCTGGCCCTTGATTAACATAGACATTTTATGTTAAAGAGCCCATATATATAGTAAACTATAGTTCCAATATGCCGAATTATTTTAAGGGGAGAAGACCTCTGTTAGTGTTTCCCATTGGGTCCAATGTTCAACTGTTCCCTGCTGGCAGCCATCTTGGATAAAGTGTTAACCTAAAAAAAACAATTTTCTTTTCAGGGGTCCACATAAAGACTATTTTGACCAAGTTTGGTTCCATTTCAGTAGTTTCAGAGGAGAAGATCTTTGAATGTGTTTTCCAATAGGGTCCATTTTAAAACTAAGTTCCCTGCTGGCTACCATGTTGGATATCAAGCAAACCTGAAAAACACCTTTTTGCCATGGACCACCCAAGGACTATTGTGGCCAAGTTTGGTTCCAATTGGCTCAGTAGTTTCAGAGAAGTGTTTTCCCATAGGTTCCAATGTTAAAACTATGTTCCCCATTGGCAGCCATCTTAGATATCGCCCTGACCTTAACAACACCTTTTTTGCATGAGACCACCCAAGGACTATTGTTGCCAAGTTTGGTTCCCATTGGCCCAGTAGTTTCAGAGAAGAAGATCTTTGAATGTGTTTTTTCATAGGGTCCAATGTTAAAACTATGTCCACCGCTGGTGGCCATGTTGGATGTAGCACGATTCTGAAAAATACCTTTTTTTGTGTTTCCCGCTTGGGGTCATCTTAAATATTGCGTTGACCTGAAAAACGCCTTTTTTGCAAGGGACCACCTAAGGACTATTGTGGCCAAGTTTGGTACCAACTGGCTCAGTAGTTTCAGAGAAGAAAATCTTTAAAAGTGTTTTCCCCATAGGCTCCAACTTTAAAACTATGTTTCCCACTGGCGGCTATCTAATATCGCATTGACGTGAATAACACCTTTTTTGCAAGGGACCATCCAAGGACTATTGTGGCCAAGTTAAGTTCCAATTGGCAGGAGATCTTTGAATGTGTTTTCTCTGAATGTGTTAAAACTATGTTTCATGCTGGCAGCCATCTTGGATATCGCATGGACCTAAAAAACACCTGTTTTGTAAGGGACCACCCAAGATCTATTATGGCCAATTTTGGTTCCAATTGGCCCAGTAGTTTCAGAGGAGAAGATCTTTGAATGAAAAGTTTACACTGGACGGATGACGGACGACGGATGCAAAGTGATGGCAAAAGCTCACCCTGGCAGTAGCCAGGTGAGCTAAAAATGCATACCATACTTTTTCCCGTGCATTTTATTCATGATGCACATCATTTTACAGGAAAAATGAATCAGTATCACACAATGTGCTTGGAAATTGTTTACCACCAGGTCACCAGTGACATCATAGTCAAATTTGTATCTTAACTAGAGCCTATTATTTTTGATTTATTCTGTGTTCAGCTACAGAGGTGAATGTAACTTCTGATAGACCCAACACTCTTCTTACCTACAAACTTTTCCCTCATTTGACTGAGATGATAGCAGCCATTCAGCAACTGAGAACAAATTCAACCAGATGTATTATTTTTTCTCACACTGACTAAGAAGTGTTAAAATGTCAAAAGAATTTGAGAAAATTATTGAACTAAGTACCAACTTAAAATTTCACAATGATCAGAACTGATAATAAAATACAGTATGAACAATATAACATGAACCTTTGTTTTTCTTTGGTTTATTTACAACTATGCGCAAATGCATGTCATGAAATAAAATTAGGAACTCTTATAAAACAACCTCTGAGACATCCAAATTTTCAACAAAACATCATGTAACCACATTGAATTACTGAACTATATTGAGTTATTTCTTCTCTCCATTTTTTTAGTGACAAGTTGTGAATTGAGCTGTTAAGTGATGACAAAAGCTCATCATTTCAATGAGCTACTGTGGAAGTGCTATAGTCCATGGAGTTCCAATTTTTGTGGATTTCGTGGCTCTCTAAAACCACAAAAAAAAGTTCCCAACAAAATGCACGAATTAGTGAAATTTATGAAAACCACAAAAACTGATGCACACAAATAAAAGTACTTCTAAAGTATTACACACATTAGAACTGATTTTAATAGTTGTCATGTGGAAACTTTTTTGATGCAGCTGTTACAACACACCGGGATATATTGTTTCCAGTAAATATAGTGAATACACAACGATCAGCTGTTACAACAGAGNATGGACAATGTGACTTTTGCCATTATATAGAAATGATCAGCTCATATGAAAATGGACAATGTGACTTTTGCCATTATATAGAATGATCTGTTCACATGAGTATGGACATTTTGACAAAGACAAATTGGGTAGAAAGACTTTATTGGATTCTTATAAACCAAGACCATGATGGTAAATTTGTACAAGCTGGCCATTAAGCTAAATAAGCATATAGCATACAAACACATCTGACACACTTGACATCCTTCAATGGTTGCCATAGCAACATCATGAAGTATGTGTCCATTTTGGCAAGTATTCAAAAATTAAAAAAGTTAAAAAAATGTTAAAATCTAGTTATATCATTTTTAATACAATGTTATTTTAATTCTTTACAATAACTTGTTGAAACAAGTGAAGGTATCTTAAACATCCCCAACATTTGACCATTTAGGCCTTTCAAGTGGGTCAAAGGTCAAATCACACTACACTCATATAATTCCTTTTGATTCCTCTCAGTAAGTAGTCAAGTCCACATTGTAAACAAAAATATAATTCTAAATATAGAAATTATGAAATATTTGCAAATTTGATACAATAGAAGAGGTAAATTTTATAACTAAAAGCATTTTTATTGATATGTGATAACTAAGTTTGTCCTTCGAAAGTTCAAAGTTCAGAGGTAAAGATAAAAAAAATAAAAATTTGAAAAGATAAATTTGATTATTGGTGTCAGATTTAGGGTACATTTATACCATATTTAGTAAATAACAACAAAGGCAGCAGAATACATACGATATAGATCCCCTTCATCATAGTAACCGTTACCATAGTAACACCCCATAAGAATCTTAATATGCACCAAAGATTCCATTATACAGATTGCGTAATATTAGGCTTTGCCTTTGTTTCTTCACATTAATTTAACAAGACTCAAGCTACAAAGAATTTGTAGGATAATGACTAGTTACATCTTGTCAACAGGAAAACACAGCACAGTTCTATCATATAAATTAGGGTGCTTTTTCATATTCAGCAGGTTCAACTTACAAGATTTAACTAGACATTTTTTATCTAAATCTGTGAAGGGGATAATACTAAAGGCCAGCTTGTTTCTTTTGGACTGTGGTAGGAAATTGGTTCTACTTTTTTTGCTCTCTACATGTGGTACAAACCGCTTGGTATTTATTTCACAATAAAGGACTTACTCCAACTAAAATGCATCAGAATAAATAAAAATTAACGATGTTTAATATTTACATCTATAAGTTATTAAGCACCTTTTGGTAATTACTCCTAGTAACTTGAGTCTTGTCAATTTGATAATATATTAAACAGCATTAACTCTAACTATAGAATAAACAAATAACAATTAAATAGACTTAAACAGTAAACATCATGTCAATGTCTATTTTACAAACAGCAGTTAAATTTCACTAAAAACAATTTGATCATGACTAAAACAAACTTTGTTCTACCAGATTCATAGTATTCCAGAGCCAACAGTGTAAAAGAAAAAATATTTAAAGAACTGGTTTAGTAGTATATCAAGATCTTATTAATTATAAAATAAATATTAAAGTGAAATGTAAAAACAGACTCTCCCTCCTGATAAATTTGATTGGGTTATAATAAATAAATTCTCCATACCCCTTATAATGGAATATAATATTATGTACAGCATTACAGCTTGTACATTCACCTGGGTACCAGATCATCCTTTGACAGGGATGCAGCACAGAATCCACAGCCTTCACTGTTTCTATACTGCCACTAACATGTGTTGTCTTTTCTTTACAAAATTTGATTTGACTATATATGTTTAAATATATCTCTTTTTGTACAAAAATGTCATGAAAAGGTGAAACATGCTAGTAACTAAGGACATCTATGCTGCAAGACCAAGGTAATTATGATGATGTGATGGTTTAAAGGTCACTTTCTCCGTACAATGCCGTTGAGAAGGACATGTAATCCAGAGCTCCAGGAACGGCACCGTGTCCGGAGAATGGAGCCATTCTTTGAATACAGTACTCTGCTTGATCAGGTGGAAGTTCTTGTCTAAGGATCTGTGCTGTGATGAAAGGCTGTTCAAATAAAAATATATTAATGGTTAACTTAGTTTTAAAGATGAAGGTTGTTCCAAAAAAGGGATTCATATTCATCAAACAAAAGTAAAAGAAACATACCATGTTTATTTATTAATTCTATATGATATTAAAATGCTGAAAAGATCCAACATCTAAGAGTAATTGTAGGTGCTGATGTAAAATTATACCATGCCACTAGAATTTTTATATTTCATAATTTAAGGAATTAATGAGATCTTGCCTTGGAGGAATGACCTCAAAATTAAATTCTGATCTAGACACATTATAATTTAGTAGGGATGGCAACGAGTAACCGGTTACTCGGTCGAATAGGTTGTAACCGGTTAGCAAATTCAGTATTCGAGTAATCGGCGTCAAAATTTATTTCAGTTGTATATTGCTATCGTGTACAATCAAACATTAATTAGAGTTTCTTTGTTTTTCATTGATTGGATACAAATCACAGACTAAGAAATGACAAGTTGTTTGTTTACATAACGGGTTGTTTTAGTAATACATGTCATTGCAGTTCATTAAGTATTTATACCAAGGACAAGATTAAAGTAACCGTTTGATAGTGTAGGCAAAATGGGAAGAAACTCCCTCATTGTCATCAGAATGCATATTTTCTTCTTCTTTTACAAAACTTGTTACTAACACACTGCAAAACCACGGTAGTTTTGCAATTGGGCGGATTTGTATTTTAACTAGGCAGAAAAAAGTTTTTCAATTGGGCAGAAAATAATTTTCAATTGGGCAGATTTTACTTTTTTCAAGTAGGCGGATTTCCTGTGATTTACCAGAAAAGATTAATGAAACAATCTTTAAAAAACAAAATGCACTTATCAAGGTAGAATTGTAGTCACATCTATGCCTAGTTTCATGTGAATTTTTTCAGTTTTTTTTTTATATTATCTCCGTTTTAAGTGTTTTTTCTTCAAGTTGAGGTTCGAACTTATGAAACGAAGAGGGCGTTGTCAGACGAAAACTCTCAGCAACGAATCTTTACTACATGTGACATACGCAATCTTATTTTAACATGTATTTGATAAATGACATCATTCTAAAATAGACATCAAGCTACATGCAGGCATCGTTTTAAAAAGTAGACTAAAATTAGCACTGTTTCTTACTGTATCTTTCAACCACAGACTAAGAAATGAACATTGTCTTTCAAATAATATTGTAAAACATTGTGAAATACTGCATATTTTCATGTCTATTCAGGCTTGAAATGTGTATTCCACAACTTCAGTGAACTTTTTGCGTCATGTCACCAAGTTTACTTTATATCAATTTCTATTTTAATTTTAAAGCATCTCTGCCCAATTGCAAAACTTAAAAATGCCCAATTGAAAATACAGGCATTTTAAAAAATCCGCCCAATTGAAATGCACCCATAACCGCTCTCATCCGTTGTCCATCAGATCATCTTTCTAAACAATAATTTTATATACATCAGATCATCTTTCTAAACAAAAATTGTATATATTATACTGGAGTACTGTGTTACTCATGTTCGTGTTTCACCATTCACAATGGAATTTCCAAGCATATAATGAGTTCACTATTTATTTTAATTTCATTTTTTAAAAATTATTTCATCTAATTATATATTTTTTTTTAAAATTTATGATTTCAAGAAATATATAACTTCGTAACGCATTTTTCTAAAACGGCGTTCTGTAAGTATCAAACAGCTGAATAATGCAATTTTCTATTTGAATTTATATAATCAGTAAAGAGAGATACGAATTTAATATTCATTCTATCCACAAAACATTCAATATTCCTTCAAACATCAGTTAAGCGGTCGAAAAGTTTTCCAAATAACCGGTTACAGTATTTCTGTGAAATTGCCATCCCTATAATTTAGTCTATTTTAGCCACACTGACACAACATTTACTATAATTTTCTTAGTTGTTGAATTACCGTTTTTTGGTTGAATATAAAACGTATTGGAATATAAAATGCACCCCCTTTCTTAGCTTAAAATCTGGAAAAAAATCTAGTTCGTTTATATAAAACGCAGGAGAAAGATCGTGATTAGCAGGTAAGTGTTCACGGCATAAATTCCTATAATTCTGATATTATTTTCTTCTTACTATCTTGCCTTCATGAAATTCATGATATTTAATGAGAAAAATCAGACAAATAACCTAGAATTTGTTCTTATTTTGACTAATCTTGCTGAAATAGTTGTCCAGCGAGGTAACCGGAAATACTTAATTGGTAAGAAATATAAAACCGGTAATGGGAGAGAATTGCAATATATGCGTAAAATTCAAAAGCAAAACTTTAATATGACAAAAAAAAATCAATAATCTGATTGTTTTCCAGAGGGTGATATACGCAATCACTAGAATTACCTATAAACATCCGGGTCAACATAAACAAACATGGCGGCTCCCAATACACATTTTCTCTCACTAATAAAATGTTATATCAATGACAGCATGAATGGAACATCAAATAAAAAATTAACATTCTCAAATGAATTAAAATTCAGAAGGTTGGGCAAGGTGCTAAACTCTTCCAAACATTTTCCTAATTAACGATAATCAGGTCATTCTAACACTTAGAAAAAATGTCAACTCTATCTGTTCGGGAATATATAACGCTCCCCCTTCTGCAAAAAGACATTTTGATGTAAAAATCTGCGTTTTATATTCAAAGAAATACGATAACTAGAAAAATGTGAGCAAAGCTCACTAATATCATACCCTCCGCTACCCCTAAAAAAAAGATCAAATCAAAATTTTAAATATATGATGCACAATGGCAATCTGTGAAAGTTTCAATGAATTTCATCAAGTGGTCTAGGAGGAGTTGTTGCCACAAAGTAAGTACCCTATGGCGGACGGACGAACGGACAGACGAACAGACAGACAAACGGACGGAAGGACACCATGATCACTATATACCGCCCGCTAATGCGGGGGTATAATAATAGAACCTGATTTCTCTGAAAAAAGCAAATATTTGTATAACTCTAACCAGTATCTCCCTCATTGAAAAGCTCTGTCCTTAGCTGATACCTTTGGGCCCTTTAGATAATTTGTTTCTGATCAGCTCCTACCTATGTTTTCAAGCTGCAGTAAAAGTACATAACCTGTCAAAATGGCTATCTGCAGAACTCAGATTATCTGTAATTTATCTACCATAGATAAGGCATTGTTTTCATATCTACCAATCATACCTTGTTGGTTTTTGGTCATTGTTTATTTGATTTGTTCATCTTATTTATACACAGAACATTGAAAGGTTTCCATTGTTCTTTTGTGCTTTTGATGTTTTATTTACAGGGCTTATACTTTAAGTTTGGGAACTGACAATATTGACATGGAGTCTTGGTCGAAGGTAATGTACTTGTTTACCTTAAACCCTCATAAAAGGAATCTGGACCTCTTCTCTGCTTTACATTGTTTAAGATTTTATATTTCATAATTTTATTTAGCTACACAAATATTCTTATTCTGTATATTTTATATGACAATCAGCTGTCTTGTAACATATATTTCCATCTGCAATTTAGTTTTTTTTCTTGTTTACGTGCCTATTTCATGTCATTCTCTTCATATACTCTACACTAACAAGTGATGACCCTAAAAGATGTCTCGCCTGTCCCTGCTGGACTCTAAATTGATGTGAAATCTAAGTGAACTAATCAGAAAAGTGAACATGCTCACTAGACTGTGAAATTGAGGTCAAGGACAAAAGTCACCTGCCAGACTGACATGTACTACCCAAGACCAACCTACATACCAAATATTATCANGTCTTGTAACATATATTTCCATCTGCAATTTAGTTTTTTTCTTGTTTACGTGCCTATTTCATGTCATTCTCTTCATATACTCTACATTAACAAGTGATGACCCTAAAAGATGTCTCGCCTGTCCCTGCTGGACTCTAAATTGATGTGAAATCTAAGTGAACTAATCAGAAAAGTGAACATGCTCACTAGACTGTGAAATTGAGGTCAAGGACAAAAGTCACCTGCCAGACTGACATGTACTACCCAAGACCAACCTACATACCAAATATTATCAACCTACCACTTCTAGTTATTGAGAAATGGACTTAAGCAGAAAAACTTGATGTGGCCACTAGACTGTGAAATTGAAGTCAAGGTCACATGACAAATGTCAGACTGGCATATACCCAAATAAATCTTGCTATAGGACAAATATTGTGAGTCTAGAGGCTACAGTTGCTGAGAAATAGACTTGAATGTAAAATTTTAACAATGTCACTGAACCATGAAATTGAGGTCAAAGAAACATGACAGGTGTCAGACTGGCGTGTACCCATATAGATCTCCCTACAAACAAAATATGACAGGTCTAGTTGTAACAGTTACTGAGAAAAGGACTTGAATGTGAAACTGTCGCAGATTTTCTAAGTTCACTGAACCATGCAATTGAGGTCAAGGCAACACGACAGGTGTCAGACTGCCGTGTACCCATATAGATCTCACTATAGACCAAATATGACAAGTCTAGGTATTATAGTTCCTGAGAAAAGGACTTGAATGTGAAACTATGTCGCAATGTTTATGTGCTTATTGAACCATGAAAACAAGGTCAAGGTCATCCAAAATATATGCTGCTGGAAAGGTCATCACTTGGTGGTGCTGTGGACCAAAGATGATGTTTGTATGTATTACCCTTGAAAAGTTATGAAGGTTTTAGAAAAAAGTTTACGCCGCTGCCGGATTGCTATACTTATGTCTCCCTTTCAGCGACTTTCGTTGCAGGCGAGACAAAAACAACTATATCAATGAAATGGTATGGGACAGATGTTCCAACAGTCTCTGACAGTCGACTTACCTTATCTCCTGCCAGAATTTTAAATGATTGCATAACTTGTTCAGCAGTATCTGTGTCAGCAGTTTCCCTGGTCATGAAGTCTAGGAAGGCTTCAAATGTTACATAGCCAGTACCATTAGGATCAACTATAGACATAATTCTCTGGAAATCTGCATCTCCCTATAAAACAATAGTAAAACATTAGGATAGACTATAGACATAATTGTACAATGCATAGTTTTCCTTTAATGGAAGAAAACCATGGGTTTTATACAGCAAATACCAGTAACCATTGGCCAAATAAATCATACAAAAGAAGCTAATTGTACGTCTTTTACATTTCAATTTAAAATAATTTTTGTCATAAGACTTTTTATGAAAATGGCTGCAGTATGGAAACATCCATTCTTAAAGATCAAGAGATTCAGTTGTGTAGTAATCAGTTCAAGGACATTAGTTACTATAGAGATGCCTAAAGTAACTTTCATTCAGTGCTGATGTTATTACTATAACAAGTACCTGTCTATCCTCCCTGATATTGTAACCCAAGCTGACAAGGCAGGCTTTGAATTCTTTAGGTTCTAAACGACGAGATCTGTTCTTGTCAAAGTGGTTAAATGATACTCTAAATTCATTCATTTGTTCTTCGCTAATTCCCTTGGAGTCTCTTGTTAATATCTATAATAATAAATAACAACAGTTTAGTAAAACCAACGACGAAATCTGTTCTTGTCAAAGTGGTTAAATGATACTCTAATTCCTCACTGATTCCCTTGGAGTCTCTTGTTAATATCTATAATAACAGTAAACAACAGCTTAGCAAAAGAAGGGTCTTGTTCTAAAACAAATCTTGTAAATAGTTTGTTAATACCGAAATGCCTCATTACTTAAAAATGTAAAAAAAAAATCACTGTATATACAGAAGTATTGATGAACAATGAGAATGACCATATTCATATCCTTAGGGCTATTCCATTTAATTTTCCCACCGGGGAGTGGAACGACAGTGATTTTTTTTGCTGTTGGTGGTGGATAATTTTCTATTGTGTCCTTATAATTTAACTATAAATTTAATTTTTTTGTTCTCTTGGTGGGGGGGTATAAAAATAAGGGGTGTTCCACCCCCACTGGAAAAAACAGCCCTTACTGTGTCATTTTAGTAAAGAGAGAGGGTCAATTGAAGGTAATTATATCATAATAATAGATGTGGAGTTTACAAAATGTATTGCTATTTTTTTTAAAGGTTCCTAATATTCATTATTCATTTTGAAGGTCCATTTTTTCAAAATTAACATAGTTTCTAAATATAATTGATTGCGACCCTCATGTACCAAATTTTAACCAAATTCAATGTTATCAATATAATGAAAGTGCTGATTATTATGTACCTGGTTTTCTACTTCATTAATGTTCCTTGCAATTGCTGTGAGTAACTGCTCCCATCCAACACGGATTGTCTGAAATCATATCAAATAAATTAATTAACTGCCCCCAACCAAAACAGATTGCCTGAAATCATAACAAATAATAATTCAATACGTCTCCCCGCCACAAGTTTTCCTTATCTATTTCATACAAAACTTTTTTTTCTCGAAAAAATATTGTGAGGCCATTTCTAAACCAGTTATTAGACATTTTTCATCAATAAACAGAGAACTATGTATAGTTACACGGCATTATTTTCCTATTTGCCATCTTTAGGAATGTAAAATTTTACTTACATATAAAGGGATTTTATGATACCAAAATTAAACCCCATCTTTAAATAACTAATACTTTTAAAATACAATGCAAAAAATTATTTCAAAATACAATAAAAACATGTTTGATTCTCTGTGTACTATTGAAACTTACATAAAATTTGGTTGAGAAAACAACTTCTGAATAATTTTTGAAAAAAAAGTTGGCATTGGGAAAATATTAAGATGGCAAATAACTACTTCCACTGACTTTACATAAATTTCATTGAATTTGTCAATATAACTCTCCAGTGTAAGATTTGAGTAAACTGCTTGGACATTCCTTATTTTATCAACTGAGATGGAAAACCAGAGGCTCCCAGGAGCCTGTATCGCTCACCTGGCTTTCAGTTGCCACAATCAAGCTCACACTATAAGTTATACAGTTGAACTTCTGTCTCTCAAACTTTGGTAGCTCAAACACCACCAATATCTTGAACTGTATTTTAAGTCCGATCATGTTTTACTCTATTTCTTTGTTGGGCTTTTTTGACAAAAACATTCTTGCTAAGGACCACTTTCAACACCAGTTTTGAAGTTGAGACATCATTTTGTAAATGGCGGTCTAAGACAATTTTTAACACCATATTTTAAAGTTATGACATCAATATCTTTTTGGAAACCAAATTACATTGAAATCGGACAATGCTGAATTTTCCAGCCTTTTTTGGTGGCCATTTTGAAAATGGCAGTCAACAAACAATTTCCAACACCGGTTTTGAATTAGCAACATCAATATCCACTTGGAAACCAAATTTCATTGAAATCGGACAATGATGAATTTTCCCGCCTTTTTTGGTGGCCATTTTTTTCTCAAATGGCTGTCAATGATCAATTTTTAACATCGGTTTTTAATTTGTGACATCAATACCTATTTCGATACCAAATTTCATTGAAATCAGGCAAAGTTGAATTTTCCAACCTTTAATGGCGGCCATTTTGAAAATGGTAGTCAACAAACAATTTTAAACACCAGTTTTGAAGTCGCCACAGCATGGCAAACATTTTATAAATTTACACTTCACCTTCATCTTCTACAGTTTTGGAAATAAAAGACGAAAAATATGAAAATTTTGAAAATTCCGTGAAAAAAGGGCAATAACTCCTACAAAGGTTTTTGGATTTTCTTCAAAATTTCAGGGTGGGTAGATCTTGATATGCTGAACCTTTTTGCAATTTACACTTGACCTCTATCTGTTACACTTTTTGAAATAAAAAATAAAAAATGCAAAAATTTAGAAAATTTTACGGAAAAAGGGCTGAAACTCCAAGACAGGTTTTCAGATTTTCTTCAAAATTGCACAGTAGGTAGATCTCTTCATGCTTATCATTTTAACTTGCATCAGATTTTTGAAATCTGTAACAATTTTTGAGTTATTGGACAAAATCTGCAATTTACTCCTATGTTCTATTTTCAGCAATGGCAGCCATGTTGTTATCGAACACAATTTTGAAAATGCATATCCTGGTGATGCTTCAGGCAAAGTTTGGTTGCAATTGGCTCAGCAGTTTCAGATGAGAAGACTTTTGAAATTGTTGACGGATGAACAGACGGACAATGGATGCAAAGTGATGGCAGTAGCTCACATGGCCTTTTAGGCCAGGTGAGCTAAAAACCACTGAGCATGTTTTCTTTTCATAATATTCATGTCTTAAAAATGTATCTTAAAGAAATTTCAACTTTTGTTTCGATGTTTTTATGAATTAAATTTACCATTGCTGAACTAATGAATAATTTCAAACATAGGTAATCAACGATTACAAAGTTCGCCTCGTTATGGCAAATGGACAAAGAAACCCAATTAGGCCAAAGTGCTGATTTACCATTCCTAATGCATATATACAAAGGCTAGATGACCTTACCATGTACAGTAACTGAATTCGAACATAAACTTGAATGTAAGTCAATCATGCAGAAAATGTAGGTCAAAGTGACCTAATTTTGCTTGCATGCTGACCAGATGCATGCACATGCAAGGTTAGATGATCCTATCATGTACAGTTACTGAGATATCAACGTAAACTTGAATGAAAGTCACTCATGCGGAAAATATAGGTCAAAGTGACATTATTTTGCCTGGATGCTGACCTACCGTCAAAGATGCATGCACATGCAAGGTTAGATGATCGTACCATGTACAGTTACTTAGATCTGAACTTGGACCTAAACTGGAATGTAAGTCGATCATGCGGAAAATATAGGTCATAGTGAACTTATTTTGCCTGGATGCTGACCTATCACCAAAGATGCATGCACATGCAAGGTAAGATGATCCTACAATGTACAGTGACTGAGATCTGAACTCTGACATAAACTTGAATGTAAGTCACTCAAGCGGAAAATATAGGTCAAAGTGACCTAATTTT
>MJUU01020661.1:234884-246978 GCA_002080025.1 Modiolus philippinarum
GGACGCCGGGGGTACTCCAATAGTCCTCCTCAACTTCGTTGAGGCGAACTAAAAATAACAGTTTCTTAAAAATCTTGATTCATATAACCCAAAAACTGACTCAATGTTCTAACAATACTGTTAACCAGGAAATATTCGTGGCAGTTTTATTTTCACGATTTTCGCATTTGAAATGGAAGCGCGAATATACTTGTCTATTATTGAAGTCAATGGTCAACAATTTGGCAGCGCAAATTCAGAACTGCGCGAACTAAAATCCTGTCAATTTACCGCAAAATAAAGACGGCGCGAAAATTTCCCGGTTTACAGTATTCTTACTACTTTTACTTTTTCTTTCTGTATAAATAAATTTTGAAACCGTAGGAAGAAAGATAAAATTTCTACAGTATGTGTAAACAAATACTTACCTCCATGGTGTAGTGTGTATATCTGTTTTCAAATATCATAGCTTCTTGTACTTCCTGCAATCATACATACATCAAAATTATTTTGCTGTATAAAATGACTTCTCTTTTCTATTATTTTTATTTGATACCCTGATAACAGATATTTATCTTATCAAAACAACAAACTGGTAAATATCTTCTGGGAGACTTTCTGAAGTGTTTCACATATTTTTTTTCTATCATTTGTGTTTGTGTAAAATATCTTAAGTATTAGGGTACAATTATTAGGTTCATGATCTATGACTTTCATTATAGTAGCCCTTGTATATTAAGGACAGAAAACAAATGAAAAAAAATAACAGAGTGACCAACTTGTCACCTGCCTTGTACATTTTTGCATGGCTGGAAGTTAATAAAGACAGATCAAATAACCAGGAAAAATACTGAAGCCATAAATGAACCATCTTTGTGAAAAATAATTAAGCAGAAGACTTGTATTTTACCTGACTGAATTTTGGTGAAATTTTCTTTACTTGATGCATAAAGACAATATTGGTTGAACTAGTCTATTGGTTCATTTTTCTACATGTAGATTATATCTACCCATGTACTTATTATATTTTCCTTAAACTTGTGTCCTTAAATGATAAATAGCATATAACTGAAAATGTCCTAAAGAGTCACACAATGCCCATGGAAGTAACAAAAGCAGATCATTTTTACAAACATTAAGGATAATGAAGATGTACCTCATTATATCGTTCTAATTCTTCCATGTTTGGTCTGTATTTATCTGTGGCGCTCTCAAAATCACGGAGTTTTTTCAGCTGATCTTCTAATGAAGTTCTCGTCGTCACACCAATAGAGGCAACACCATCTAAATGGTTCTCGATCCAGGGACCAACAGCATTTGCCTTGTGAGCGAACTGATTTCGCAGTCTCTCGTTGTTCTGTTGTTTAATTTTTTCATCATGTAATGTTCTGTCTCTCTTGGGTACCAATTGTTTAACTTCTCCCCATTTACTTGAGATATCCTACAAAACACATAATGCAAATAATCATTTAACTGATAATGTTTACACATAATACAAACAGGATAATACTTAGTGATATATAGATTTCCCATTTTAAGGCTATTCATCAAATAATTTTAGTGGCAGAACAGAAATCATGCAAATGGTCTTTTTCTTTTACCTTCCACTTTAAATGTGTTGAATATAATATCATTATACTATATCATTTCATATCAAATTGTTTTCGTAATGAATTCTGCATCATACAAATTCTTTGTTATCCAAAACACTATGACAAATGACTATAAATTAACATACAACAGCAGGTGCCTGGTTGCTTGTTTTGATTACATTTCTACAGCAATTAATTATAGATATGGTCATGTTATCTATTTCTCAGTACATTTGTCTTTTATATAATTTGATAGTAATATTTCATTTGTTTTCAATGGTAGTTTTTTTATTTTAGTAGTAACCCTGTATAGTTTTGGAAATTGACTGGGTAATACTAATTGTTTAATTGGAATAAATGGGAATTGACTGGGTAATACGAATTGCTGAATCTGAATAATGGGACTGGCTTTTTCAATCCATGATCAATTAGTGTTTTCCCTGTTCCGCTCCCTGGCATATTATGGCATGTATTTGTAATTTTCAGCCATTGTAGATGTTTCATGTGGTCTTTTATATTTAATCTGGGAATTTGCTGGGAAACAACAATCTGTAAATCGAGAGAAATAGGACCAGCACTTTTGAATATGACATATACTATTAACATAATATTTATATTGAAGTAAAGGTTCAAAATGGTCACTAAAAACAACAGACTGAATTAATATATAAAGATATTTTTACTTCATAAATATATTTGAAAAAAAACAGATTTTCCAGTCCTGCTGATATAAATTTAATTTGAAATATTTACTTGATTACATTATTGATTAGTTGAAATTACACAAATTTGGCCCATTCCTATTTATTTTCTCAATTATTAACATTCATCTGGACATGACTAAGCTCAGTAGTACAACAGCCATCTTCTACAAGAGCATCCACACACTTTTAACACAATATCATTCTTCTGTTATTACATGAAACATTTTTATACAAACGTTAAATTTATAAAGTTATACTTTATGTACACTTTCGATCTGTGAGCATAGGTATTCCATATATGGCTGAATTTAGTCATTAAAGATTTCTGTCTCTGACCTTTATTCTGTTTATGACATATAAAGATTGTAAAGCTATTAGTTTTATCAAGTTCTCCCAATGACAAATATAAAGCATATTTCCAAACTGTTAAAATTAAGAAAAATTTTCGTTTAATCTTCAATCTGGTGTCACTTGACATACACCCTAAATGATCTAATGCATAGCAACACGATCATAATTTCTGCTTTCTTTGAGTATTTTTATAAACAATGAGATGATAAAATTTAGCTGTTTACCTATATAATATCATAAAACAGAAAACTGTCCAACAGAACAAAGAAATATGGATGTAACAACAATGAGAGGAAAGTATCTAATTTGAAAAAAAANCCTTCAGTACATCATTCCTGTAAAGTTTGGTTGAATTTGCTTCAGTGGTTTCAGAGGAGAAGATGATTATATGAAAAGTTAACAGACGACGGACGGACGGACGGACGACGGACGCCAAGTGATGGCAAAAGCTCACACTGACCCTTCGGGTCAGCTGAGCTAAAAAAGAACTGAGCTACATGTATTTTTATCAGTATTGTGTTTAATATTAAAACAAGAGTTTTGTGTAACATCCATATAACTTTTATGTAAATGATTTCCCTTTATATGTAATAAATGTATATATCTCTGAGTATCGATAAATCTGTCACCTGAGAATGTTTGTAAATTTTTTTCTTCCATTTAATGTTTTTCTCTCTATATCATGTGACCTGAATTCCAAAATATTATTTATTTCTGAAATACATGTATCTAAAAATTTATGTGTATCTTAAATTTCCTATCACAAATTATTTTTTCTCCTTGGGTATGAAGTCAGTTGAATATAATGTAAATTACACAGATATATACATTTTACACAGAATTTTAGATATAAAATAGAAAATCATTTACAGTTACTGTATACATAAAACAACATTAAATTGATGATTGTTAGCAAATTTCAAGAACCGTAACCCCTGACAAATATAAGAAAGTCTGTTAGTGTTTATATTTCATTATATATATAATCCAGCAAGCAGTTTCTGATTTTGCTAACAATGTATACCATCTTTGCACTGTTTAGTAAAATGAACATGAATGTTATATAATGAAAATGCTAGATTAATCTGACATGTCATGTGTATAAATGTAAATGGCAACTGAATTTTCAAGTCAAATTTGTATCTTTTGTTCATCTATTCCTCACATGATTCCAAAACCTACAGCCGAGGGGTAAATAATTTATATACATTGAAAAAAAATATGTTTTAAATGCATCTTGAAGCAACTTGGGTGTTGAGATAATTGAATGGATATACCAAGTACGAGCAACCAAAGATTTTTCCTTTATCAAATGATGCATTCAATTACCTCCTCAATGCAGTAAAATTAATTGTTGACTTTGATAAATGATGTTTTTTCCCTAGCCATCAACATTTTTTCTATTTTTTTTTTTGTTTTCAAATGACCTTTTGCAGTATTTATGACTTCAAATAACCAAGACAAAATTTTTTGGCCTTGATGGCATCAGAACTTGACCTGTTTACTCCTGTCAGAATATCCCTGCATTGGACTGTACCAAATACATGGGATCAATTTCGTACATTTTCATGTAAAACAGCTTAAAATAAAACAGAATTGCAGTTAGTCCTTTTTTAAAGGATATTCCATTGAAACAAGTATGGCACTTAACCATAACTTAATTCGTAGATTTTACTGTCGCAAACAGAGTTTTCTGGGGATGCATTAGGGGAGCCGGAAAACAGTGGTTTGCGACAGTAAAATCTTAGATTTACTCCTGGAGATCCTAAAATAGTTTGGTTATCTCTATTCTAATGCAAATCCACAAAAAGAACGCTTTAACTCAATTTTAAGATTACAGGAAGTCTGGTATGCGTCTGCGCCATTACGTTGCTATTGGTTCAGACGGTAATCATGGATTTTACCCCGAAATTTTTGACGTCATACAATCAAAATTAGCGTTACAAACATAAGTGCATTAGAATGGGTATTCTATCCCAAATCCTTTAACTTGCGGTTATGTTACCCTGACTTTAGAGTGCTTTCTCATAGTACCATATATGCCTCAATGGAGAAAAACAATTTCGTGCCACTTACATTTTGGTCACATGACATGTCAGAAATAATACAACACTTACACAGATATACTAACCTCCTATTGGCAAACAACGGGAGAGAAAAAAACACAAGGCAAAATTAATTCTGATATAATTATATCACACAAAACAACAGGAGAGAAAAACGCAAGGCAAAATCAATTCTAATATAATCATATCACAAAACAACGGGAGAAAAACACTAAAGTTAACTACGATCATATTATAAAAGATTAAATTAAAAAAAACTTTCAAAATTGATGGACAACTGTCAAAAATATGAACTAAAGTAAATTTCAAACAAGTCCTCAATATGATGGTTGCTTAATATTGGTATATATATGGAAAAGAAAATAAAAGGATAAATTCACTTAAAAATTTGGAATTACAGTACCAATATTATCTGTATAGGCCATACAAAAATAATTATTAGATTCTCAGGCCATTTTTCTGAAAAAATGATGAGGCAGGGAGGGAGAAAATTTTTATTTTTATTTGTTCAAAATCATGATGAGGCACCTTTTTACATTTCTGAAATGCCCAAAAAGTGATGAGGCAGGTGGTTTTCATTCTTTTTTATTTGAAACTTGAATAAAAAAGTAAATTTAGTTCCCAGAAAAGAGATGAGGCAGGGGCCTGAGAAGCTAAAGTATTTTTTTATTTTGCCTTACAAGAGTGATGTTTTCTGTCTTACTAACTAAATATACATATGAAAAGAACTTCAAATGTGTTCACTGCAACAAATGTGCATTGAATTATACACACAAAGAATATAGCAAGGTGATATATATAAACATGTATTATATGAAAAGACCCTTTAAATCTGAATGAATTTAGATTATTAAGTTCATACAAATCTAAATTCTGAACTTGGATGTTTATGTTCAGATCTATTACACCCCCTTGTTTTGAACAATTCAACTTTGCANCAATGGAGAAAAACAATTTCGTGCCACTTACATTTTGGTCACATGACATGTCAGAAATAATACAACACTTACACAGATATACTAACCTCCTATTGGCAAACAACGGGAGAGAAAAAAACACAAGGCAAAATTAATTCTGATATAAATATATCACACAAAACAAGGGAAGAAAAAAAACGCAAGGCAAAATCAATTCTAATATAATCATATCACAAAACAACGGGAGAAAAACACTAAAGTTAACTACGATCATACTATAAAAGATTAAATTAAAAAAAAACTTTCAAAATTGATGGACAACTGTCAAAAATATGAACTAAAGTAAATTTCAAACAAGTCCTCAATATGATGGTTGCTTAATACTGGTATATATATGGAAAGGAAAATAAAAGGATAAATTCACTTAAAAATTTGGAATTACAGTACCAATATTATCTGTATACAAGAGTGATGTTTTCTGTCTTACTAACTAAATATACATATGAATGGAACTTCAAATGTGTTCACTGCAACAAATGTGCATTGAATTATACACACAAAGAATATAGCAAGGTGATATATATATAAACATGTATTATATGAAAAGACCCTTTAAATCTGAATGAATTTAGATTATTAAGTTCATACAAATCTAAATTCTGAACTTGGATGTTTATGTTCAGATCTATTACACCCCCTTGTTTTGAACAATTCAACTTTGCACAGAGAGACTTATAATGTATTCATATTTTTTAACAAATTTCTGTTTTCCAATTCTGAATATACTTCTTGATGCACATCAATGCTTTTTTTAACTTTTTTGATGAGGGAAAGGGAACACACTATAATCCATGCAAGTGATGCTGAATGAAAAGTTCACACAATTCATTCCTGTATACATTTTACACCAAAATATTTATATGTTAACTTGAAGACTAGGACAGACCCATGTACAGACCAATCTGGTTTCCATAGCAACAAAATATAAGCAAAATGACATGATTTCCCTATTAATAATGAAATGAAGCTAAAAGCAAACATTTCCCAAAACCTACATCTAATGTTTTAATAATCTTATCCTCAGCATAAGCATTCTGCTAAATTTGGTTAATAAAAATGTTTTAATTGTAATAATATAGGTATATAAACAAATGTAAGTAAAACTTCTCTATCAAAGCTAGTACTATTGTTTTATTACTATGGGTTCTTGGGTTGCACAAAATGTCAAAAAAATGTATAGATTGAATTTCTTTTAAGTCATGTAAATTTTTTAAATCATAAATTTTATCCAAGAAGGAGTGCTCCTTAAAGAGGAGGAATATACCTGCAACAAGTATCAAGGGGATAATGTCATGACCGCTTCAGGATAAATTACAAAAGGTTGTTGATATCTAAAAGTGGTACATGTTTGGTGTTTTTGTAAAAGATAATGGTTCTAAATACTTGGTTTCATCGCTATTTGGATGTGTTAAATAAAAATTGTTGCACTTGTTTTTGTACAACTTTAATATACAAGGAAGTACATGATTTTTAAAATTGGTAATTAATCCTTATAGGGTGTGTGGTAGAATAACAATATACTCACTGAAGGGCTGACTGTTGTGTATGGGTTTTCTTGTAATTGTAATCCATATTGATGACATAACCTTTGAACTTCGTTAGCTAAGGCCATTATAGAATTGAATTCTTTATCAGCCTCTCCTAATGTTCCTTTGAATTGTTCATGTGCTTCTATTAAATCCTGTAATAAATATTGAATAACATTATATTTATGCAAAGAAAATATTAATTGTGGTATAACTCATGTTCTAAATATATTGTTCATCAAGATAAAACATTTGCATGGAAGGATAAATAACTATAAACAACATACACGTAAATAGATAATCTCCCAACTTCTTTTTGACTTGAGCTGCGGCTGCATTTGTTTACTCAAATAAAAAACAAAACATGAAGGAAAATTGTGAAAGAGCCCAAATTTGTTATGACCCTTAATCAATTTTTCGCTTTTTATTTTCTGTCTTTTGATGCATATTAAACAAACGCGCACCTTGTTATTTTTAAAATACCTTGTAGTGATTCCAGATCTCCGACGACTTTTACAGATTCACTCCTTTTGCTGAGAGTGTATGGATGAAAAAGAAGATAAGAGGTCACAACCACGATGCATGAAAATATCTTCCTTATGCATCCAAAGATTAATGGCGTGCTATTAAATAACTGATATGCTATTAAGTGCTTGGATCAAGTGTGTGGTCCTTGTGAGTGCCGCCTCCATTATTCCCTCAATTAATGAGAACTCTGGACAGTTGTCATAATTGGCATATTAGAATCATGATTTAAACATGCACGAGTTCAAATTATCATGTGTCAATGTCTGGACTTATTGTTGTAAATATAATTCCAAGACTAACACATTTTATAAAATGACTTACTTGAATTTCTTCAATACTATGAACAATAAACATATCTAATAAATCTTCCTTGGCACCATCTAACCAGTTGTTGAATGGCTGTAAACATATATATACAAAATCAAATTTGTTTCCATAGAAACAATCAATTTGAAGTATATGTTGTATTTTACATTCACAGCACTGAAGAGACATAAGTGTAGAAATGGCCTTTTTTAATCGTTGTATACTTGTTCATAGGAGAACACTGTATATTGTGTTATATTGACAATTGTTCACATTGTTTTTAATTTTTCATTCTGTTTTACATTTTCCTTTATGATCCTGTCTATCAGTAGCTTACTATCTTAATTTTCATCTAGGTCAGTTTAGTAAAAGCCATGAAACATCTTGGAAATTTCTGTATACAGCCACTTCACTTTACAATAACTTCCTATTTGTTTTGATTTTATCTAGTAAATATATTTATTGTCTCAGGTACATTTGTTGTAAATCCTTTATAATATCTAATAAGTATTTGTATGTTGACAAGGAACCAGACTATACGGGGAACCTACTTTGTCCAAGGCATGTACATTGCACAATTACAGTCAGTTTTGACCGAACAAATAATGTGCTACATAAATGTTGAATTACAATTGTTATTTGATACATTTGGATTACTTTACAAGGACATGAACAAATGGTCAGAAATACTTACTGCAGCACGCTTTGCAAAATCTAAATAAAGTTGATCTATTTTTTCTAAAATTCTTTCAGCTTCCTGAAAATAAATTCATTGCCATTATTAACATATTGTCAATTACTACACAGAAACTTCATTACAGTATCTTTGGTATTTAGTTTTTAATTATTCTTACTAAGAATTGTCTTCCAATGTTTTGAATCATGCTTCATAATTAAGTAAATAGTAAAATATCTCCTTTATTCACTCCACACATAATGCTACATTATATTACTTAGAAATTATCTTATCCATTAAGAAATTATCCATTTCAGGTACAATTTCATAATATATTTTCATTAATTTGTAACCGATCCACATATGAAATTGAGCTGAATAAACCTGAGTGTATTCTAATTTATTTCAATGTATTATATGTTGTATTACAAATGTATTATACATATGTACACAACCAATACAAGTGAACTCCAAGTAAAAAGCCATCATTTTTCTTTTTTTTCCCAGTTGATATGATAAACTTACATCTAAGCCTTGTCGTCTTTGGGCTGTTAATGTACCTAATCTATCCCATTGATCACAGATGCGCTAAAATGTAAAATATATCTTAATTATTAAAACACACCTAAAACCTTACTTGCACTAATTTTGTAAAATTTTAGAACAAAACCTTTTGAACCCTGTTTTGCTTTTCCATGCTTTGAACACTCGAGTACAACTAATGTGTCATTTTTGTTGAAATGTGCATATGGTGCACTAAATTTGTATTATTGATGGTAAAGGTTTGGTTTCTTAATGTCTCAACAATCTAACATAAATAAATCCTTGTTTTTTTCAGGTTTCACATTGTTAGAGGTTCATCTTCTATTTTTTTTTTCATCCTTCTGTTTCTGTTATTTCTGTATTGCCATGTCTTTGGTTTGTTATTTCTGTATCAGCAAGTCTTTGGTTTGTTATTTCTGAATCACCATGTCTTTGGTTTGTTATTTCTGAATCACCAGGTCATTGGTTTGTTATTTCTAAAATTCTGTATTGCCATATCTTTGGTTTGTTATTTCTGATTCGCCATGTCTTTGGTTTGTTATTTCTGCATCGCCATGTCTTTGGTTTGTAATTTCTGTATTGCCACGTCTTTGGTTTGTTATTTCTGTATTGCCATGTCTTTGGTCTGTTATTTCTGTAATTGCCATGTCTTTGGTTTGTTATTTCTGTATTGCCATGACATGTCTTTGGTTTGTTATTTCTGTATTGCCATGACATGTCATTGGTTTGTTATTTCTGAATCACCAGGTCATCGGTTTGTTATTTCTACATCGCCATGTCTTTGGTTTGTTATTTCTGCATTGTCATGTCTTTGGTTTGTTATTTCTGTATTGCCATGTCTTTGGATTGTTATTTCTGTATTGCCATGTCTTTGGTCTGTTATTTCTGTATTGCCAAGTCTTTGGTTTGTTATTTATGTATTGTCATGTCTTTAGTTTGTTATTTCTGAATCGACATGTCTTTGGTTTGTTATTTCTATATCGGCATGTCTTTAGTTTGTTATTTCTGAATCGCCATGTCTTTGGTTTGTTATTTCTGTATTGCCATGTCTTTGGTTTGTAATTTCTGAATCTCTATGTCTTTGGTTTGTTATTTCTATATTGCCATGTATTTGGTTATCACCATGTCTTTGGTTTGTTATTTCTGAATCTTCATGTCTTTGGTTTGTTATTTCTATATTGCCATGTCTTTGGTTTGTTATTTCTGTATTGCCATGTCTTTGGTTTGTTATTTCTGAATCGCCATGTCTTTGGTTTGTTATTTCTGTATGGCCATGTCTTTGGTTTGTTATTTCTGTATTGCCATGTCTTTGTTTTGTTATTTCTGAATCGCCATGTCTTTGGTTTGTTATTTCTGTATTGCCATGTCTTTGGATTGTTATTTCTGTATTGCCATGTCTTTGGTCTGTTATTTCTGTATTGCCATGTCTTTGGTTTGTTATTTATGTATTGCCATGTCTTTAGTTTGTTATTTCTGAATCGCCATGTCTTTGGTTTGTTATTTCTGTATTGCCATGTCTTTGATCTGTTATTTCTGTATTGCCATGTCTTTGGTTTGTAATTTCTGAATCGCCATGTCTTTAGTTTGTTATTTCTGAATCGCCATGTCTTTGGTTTGTTATTTCTGTATTGCCATGTCTTTGGTCTGTTATTTCTGTATTGCCATGTCTTTGGTTTGTAATTTCTGAATCTCTATGTCTTTGGTTTGTAATTTCTGAATCTCTATGTCTTTGGTTTGTTATTTCTATATTGCCATGTTTGGTTTGCTATTTCTGTATTGCCATGACATGTCTTTGGTTTGTTATTTCTGTATCACCATGTCTTTGGTTTGTTATTTCTGAATCTCCATGTCTATGGTTTGTTATTTCTATATTGCCATGTCTTTGGTTTGTTATTTCTGTATTGCCATGTCTTTGGTTTGTTATTTCTTATTTGCCATGTCTTTAGTTTGTTATTTCTGAATTGTCATGTCTTTGGTTTGTTATTTCTGTATCGGCATGTCTTTAGTTTGTTATTTCTGAATCGCCATGTCTTTGGTTTGTTATTTCTTATTTGCCATGTCTTTGGTTTGTTATTTCTGTATCGGCATGTCTTTAGTTTGTTATTTCTGAATCGCCATGTATTTGGCTTGTTATTTCTGTATGGCCATGTCTTTGGTTTGTTATTTCTGTATTGCCATGTCTTTAGTTTGTTATTTCTGAATTGCCATGTCTTTGGTTTGTTATTTCTGTATTGCCATGTCTTTGGTTTGTTATTTCTGTATCGCCATGTCTTTGGTTTGTTACTCTATATACATGTACATACACGTAATACTTTAATGATAACAAGTTGGGCCATGAAAAAAAAATTATTGGTTCTCAGGCCCTCCCTCATTTAGTTTGAGGCTTGAAAAAAGCCCCTCATTGACTCTATTTTTTGCCATTTCAGTAAAATAAAAACCAATAACCACCTCCCTCACTACATTTTTTGTGTTTTTTACAATGTAAAAAGTTGCCTCATCTATTTTTTGGCAAATAAAAAGATAAAAAAATCACCTCCCTCCCTCATCTGTTTCAATGAAAAATGGCCTGAGATCCAATTAATTAACTTTGTATGGCCTTGTACTAAATTTGGTCTGTATCTTTAAATGGTTGTTGCATTGATGTCTACATCATATCTCATCTTATTTGCATAAACTGATTTCCCCGTTATTTGTCTGAACTATAATTATTTACCTGACACCTTGTGTTGACTGTCTGAACATCATGGTAATTTAATACACTGAAACAAGTTGAAAATTAAAATTCATTTTAGTAAAAGGTTATGGAAATACTGCAATACACTAATAAATATCTTGGTAATAGGGTA
>MJUU01020661.1:258047-270251 GCA_002080025.1 Modiolus philippinarum
AAATATAAAAACTACCAGTAAATTGAAAAATATAAAAGGAAATTTTGGGCAATATCTTCTGTCACTTTGTCCAAGACCCAGAGAGACTATTAAGTGATCTTCCATCCTGTTAAACTTTATTGATGGTATACTTACATCACTGGCAAGTCTTTCATATTCTTCCATCAATCTTTCATTTTCTTGATTGACTTTGAGAACTTTACAGATTCTGTTTGCAGCTGTTTCTGCCTGAAAACAAAAGTGAAAAAAAAATCAAATAAAGAAAAATTACTGATAAAACATTTACTTCAAATTTTTATATATTGAATAAATACCAAGCTACTAAATCAAGTTTACATGTAAAGAGGTGTGCAGTATTACTTGTATATCATGGTAAATTTTTTTTACAATACAGACCTCAGTAGAATAGGTTTTAGTATTTAACCAAGTGACATTTTAGGCCATACAAAAATAATGATTAGATTCCCAGGCCATTTTTCAGAAAAAATGATGAGGCAGGGAGGCAGAAGATTTTTATTCTTATTGGTTCAAAATCATGATGAGGCATCTTTTTACATTGCTGAAATGCCCAAAAAGTAATGAGGCNTTTTTTTTTTTATTTGAAACTTAAATAAAAAAGGAAAATTAGTTCTCAGAAAAGAGATGAGGCAGGTGCCTGAGAAGCTAATGTATTTTTTTATTTTGCCTTATCTATAACATTTTGGTTTCTTTGTCACAGCCTCATTTTTTGGCAACTACAAAAACATATCCTTCTGTAACATACTATGGTATTGGTCTAAAAACAGTGGTGCTCAACTCTTACGTCTCTATCAATATAAAATTTCCAGTGATCTGCTGATACATGGCAGTTGTCACAGAAGTGACTGAGAGGAACAGAATCATGGTTACCATAGGTACTGTAAATCAAATTGATACCAACCTGTTGTGCACCAGAAAATGCATGATAATATGAAGATACATAGGCCATAACAGATCTCTCGTCAGGTTTAGCTGAATTTACCATATCTGAAATTTAGAAGTTATAAAATCAGGATAACTAACAAGTAAAACAATCAATACAATAACAGGGATACTTTATGTACTTATTAATTTAATCATAATTTTCCATGAATCATTAATTAAACTTTCCTTTTATAAACAATTGTCCAGAAATATGTTTCAGACTTTAATTGATCAAAAGAAATTCTCGGCAATATAAAATAAACAAGAATATGTGTCTAACTGACGCAGTGCCCAGCCTCCCACACTCTTTTAAACAATGCTATATTTCGTGATCACCATAAAATCATGAAGTTGGTGCCAGGAATAATTCTATATATGATTTTTGTACATAAACCTTCATGTTTATCTATTAAGTTAAATGGTATTAGCATAAATCATTCACAGAAAAGAAACTTCAACCTTATACAGTAAAACAACAGGTATACAACAAATTTACTATTGAGCAAAGTTTGTTTAAATCCCTGGCCAAAGAGCCTATAAGATTCATAATAATCTATCAGTTTATAACTATTTCACTTTTTAGCAAATTTTCTGTTATAGCCATGTGGTATGTCCTAACAGATCCTCATGAGCAATAATTACATGCATGTTTTTTGTTGGACATGACCAGGCCAAATTCTCAATGGTAAAATGTCAACATCGTGAATCAAACAGCCAAAACATGTAATTTTAATTTGTTTAGCAATAAAATCTGGTCAATCAATTCAAGTGGATATAGTTTTTGTCATTTTTATTTGGGTTCAAATATGGCTTTGCCGTCTCGTTAAAGAAATGCAATTTCTTGTGAAAAAAATATGAAATTTGTCAATGAGCTGAGAAAGAAAATCACCCTAAAATGACATCTTAAATTTAAAACACTACCCAATACTCTAATCACAATGTCAGACAAATTTTGTTTTTTTTTAGACAAGTAAGTACATGCATTTGTTTGGTCCTGGCATTATTATTTGTGCCCGACAAAAATTCAAATTGTTGTATTTTCTGGACATATTCTGTACCATGGACAAGAACCACGTCCCATGTAGTTATTTCCTTGTTTTTATTGTACAACGGACTGATGATTTAAAACTAATGATACAATCAATTTTATCGAGTAGCGTACCTTCTGGATCCAACATTCTGGGAATATCTAAATGTTGTTCTGCTACGTTGAAGGCTGTGTTTAAGTTTTCTAGTGGATTTTCCTAAAATTAAATACCAAAGTTCAGTTATAACTGCTAAAATATCTCTTTAAAAAAAATAGTTCAACTGAACAGATATTAATTAAAAAATTCACAGACACAGTTAATAACACATGCATGCTGTAAAAATTACAAACATTATTTTTTTTTTTTAAAAGACATTTTTAGGCAGATTTTGTTGTTGTTGGAAAAACCCTTTTCAGCTTGTTCTAAAATCAAAGATATCAAAAACCTGTGTTGTTTGTCAAGATCAAAATTAATATTTATATTTACAAAAATAATTTTTTGAGAAGGAAATCCATTTTTTTTTATTTTTCCCTTACTTTGTAGATTATATCAATGAGGACTTTAATAGTCTTTACATTAATAAGTAAAAAAATTCCATCTGTCATTAGAATATTAAAATAACTCTTCCACTTAATTAAGAACCTTTTTTCACATTGAAATAAAAAGCCAAATTACAAGTTTTGATTCTCTTATTATATTTTCAGAAAGTGTGTTAACAATTTTTAGGTATTGGTATATTTTCATGTCAAAACAAAAAGATTTAAATACAACAAAGTAAATCAAATAAAGTAAATAAAAAGGAACTCATGCAACTAAACAATGTGCAAAAATAACATTAACATTTACCATGTCTGAGATCTCACAAAACCTCGACCACCTTGTACTACGATGGTAAGGTTCAAAGAATGCAACTTTACTGCAGGTCTTTCATAGTGTTCATGAAAGATGGCCATCTTCTATCTAAATTTGCTTTTTTAAATATTTTTGAATTTAATGTGTGCATTGTTTTTAGGCCAGAGGCTGTTCCATGATCTATAAGTATAAAATGTCTGACTTATTAGATACAGGCCCTTCTTTCGATTAAGAATTCACAAACACATATTATCTTCTTGTTCTGTTAATCTGTTTTACAATCTACTGGTTTCAAAATACTGCATACAGGGAAATTTACGTGGCAGTTTTATTTTTGCATTTGAAGTGAAGAACGAAAATAAAACTGTTGCAAATATTTTTATGCTATTTGAAGATGTAATAATTCAACTGCAAACCACAAATTCAAGACCTCATTAAATGAAATTTATGTAGAGAACCGACAAAAAAAAGATGACAAGAAAATTTCCCACTTTACATAATGTATTTACATTGATTTTGTTTGTTTTTAGTTGTAATGAAATGCACTGACATTCTAGCCTATGTAGAGGAACTGAATGATATCAAACTGCAACTAACAAATAATGTTGGACATGCTTTAGGTTCCTTTAATGCCCAACTTTAGACAATGAGGGTCTTAATTTTAGTGAAATTTTTCTTACTTTTTGTGATAAACTCACCTTAGACAATTTATGGTAATCGATTAACTCAACTTAGACAATTTATGGTAATCAATTAACTCACCTTCGAAATTTAAGGTAATCCTTTAACTCACCTTAGACAATTTATGGTAATCGAATAACTCACTTTAGACAATTTATGGTAATCGATTAACTCACCTAAGACAATTTATGGTAAACGATTAACTCACCTTCGAAATTTATGGTAATCGATTAACTTAACTTAGACAATTTATGGCAATCGATTAATTCACCTTAGACAATTTATGGTAATCGATTAACTCACCTTAGACAATTTATGGTAATCGATTAACTCACCTTAGACAATTTATGGTAATCAATTAAGTCTGGACGGTGTCTATGAATCAATGCACAAAATGCCAATCCATCCTTAAAGCTGAAGAAAAAGCAGAGAGTACATGCTAGGTTAGGGATAAAATAACTATAGGTGTATAAACATGTTTGTCACAGTGCTATGACCAAGGGGTTTATGTAACCAGTGTTAGGACCACAAGGTTTATCAAACCAATTTCAATCAATGCAGGGTCATCAGACACTCAGGTTTCATCCAGAAAGTCTCATCCCCCTTTTTTATTTGCAGCAGAAATTAAAAGATTCCACACATGACTGTAACCTCAAATGCAGAAACAAACTATAAAACTCTTACATGACATAAAATGTCTAGAATATGTGACCAAATTTCCTAGATTGTGAAGATAACCAGAATATGTGCTGCCAAATATCAAATGTTCATTAAAAATACAGCTATTTGAGCTTAAATTTACGTTATCCGAACATCATTTTGCTTATCACCAATGACAATGTAACCAAAGTGTCTCAAGTTAATAAAAAATCCACCATAAAGGTGGACAAATTGAGGAGGAAAGACATGACAATCATATTTAGCTATCATCATAGAAATTCTTAGAAATGAAGTTCCAAGTAAACAGCTTTAAAGTTTTACCCATACTAATATACAACCAATCGCAAATCCTGCAAAATAATGTTAGGCCAAAATGATGAGTTTAAATTTGAGAAAAATTATATAAAAGGATAAATTCGTGTTGGTTCTTAATATTGGACCATTCAACAACAATTAAAAGCACTTTTGGGACATATTATTCAATCAAAAGTATTGTGTAGGCTGAAAGGAAATATAGTAGGCTAAATCAGTGGCATATAATGAGAATCTTAAGTCCAAATAAACCACTCTGAAGAGCTATAAATCGTAGTTTGGTAGGAACTACTGATGGGTCATGTAGAATGGGAAGAAATATGTGACAAACATGCAGTGGACATTTTAAAATGAAAAACAAGATAGTAAAACATGCCACAACATATTTTTGTTAAAACAATTATGATAAAGATGACAGTTTTAGGAACTCTTTTTTCAAAATTATGGCTTTTTTTCATAATCATTTCGGTGATCAAGAAATATTTTAATGGTGTAAATTAATCACGTTAAACTGTCATCTTCATGCATAAAGCTAAAAATAAAATTCAGCAAAAAATAAGCATGCAGCAAAACAATCTTGTTTTCCACAATGAGGACACATTACATGGGAACTAAAATAACACGGTACATGGTGTGTTTACCCTTGAAAGCTTGTAATAATCGATTAACTCAGGACGATGTCTGTGGATTAAGGCACAGAATGCTAGACCATCCTTCCAACTGAAACATGGCAAATCACAAATTATACATTTCATTTTTATACATTTCATTTTTATACCAGATTTCAGATTTCATTCTACAAGTGTTCTAAGCTTTTATCAGCTATACCCGCCTTAGAAACTGAAACATGGCAAATCACAAAATATATATTATTATTTAATTTCATATTATGGAATTCAACAATTTCATACCATGCTAACATGGCTTTGATTATCCATATTTTTTTCATCTTATCTTTGTTTTTTTTTTCACTGGCATGTATGTGTTTTAGTTTTGTGAATTAACATTACTGAGAGCTGATAAATAGTTCCCAAGTTCATAACAATATGTCATCATGTAATAATGTACAAAAATGGCTATAGGCAAACTGAAACTAGAATTTTTACACCCTGTTTCAATTAGTTATTTAAATAATACATTTTAGATTGTACTCAAAACCTTCAAACACAAAACCTCTACAATTAACCAAGATTGTGTCTTAATTTGATGGTAAACTTTTTTAGTGTAAATGATGACATCAAATTTGTGTAACAAGCTAACAACACCTAATTCTAATACAAGAATTCACTGCTCTATAAATTTTGCTAAAGTCCAATTATGGCTGGTCTGATGAATTAAATTGAAAACTGACATACTTCCTCAACTTGTTGCAAATCCTCTATGGCTTTAGAGCATACAGATTGTTTAATTTTGTCCAACAATCATGATATTGAGCTAACCTAAACACTATGTTATGACACTTTATAAATGTGTTTTTGGATTTTACTTAACGAATGCAAAATTTAAAATGTGACAATTCTTATTATGTCTATATTGTACCAAAAAGGAGAAAAGAAAGACTATGATAATCATAAAAATACAGCAGTATTTTTCACAAAAATTCTTACGAGAAAAATTAGATGCAAGTCTGCATGAAATGTTAAAGACTTACGACTAATTTTTATTGTAAGAGTTTTTGTGAAAAGGTCTGCTGGACAATATCTAAAATCTAGCAACAATTTACATCCATTGATCTTATGAACATCTGTTTACCTGAGATGGAAATTTTGTACGTTAACATTTTTGTAAGGAGCCGTCTTCCTTTGACACCACAACAGCAGACCTTCTTTAGCTGTTAATTCTGAAAGAAGATATGTAAATCATCTAAATTGTGAAAATAAATACAAAGACTAATACAATCTAACACCATTGAAAGTGCAAGATCGAGAAATCTCAGACACCCAAGGGTAAGATTTCAATATTTCTCTGATGAGGCTTGCCGAGTCAGAGAACCATTGAAATCTTACCCGAGGGTGTCTGGGATTTTTTCTGAATCTTGCATTTTCAACGGTGTTTGTTTTTCTCACAAAATACAAGTTTCTGTATAACCAGACTCTAGTTGGCGTCCGCCATGTCTAAGCAACTTACTATAACGATAATGTCATAATGTATTTCGGCACGTAAAATTCTTATCTCACCCCTGGGTTGAGACAAGGATATCTAAAACAGCTAAAAATAGGTACTGGCTTGTCTCAAACGTGAGAAAAATAAAGTATCTTATTCTAATTTCTTTACTCTCTTGCAGAATTTTTGCAAAAATTTCTAAATACCAAAATGTTGAAAACAAGTTTTTCTTACATGTCCAACCTGACAAATCAAAAATACATGTAAATATTATGTTTGTCTATTCTTACATTGTGTCAATGCAAAAAAAATTCCTTTATAAGTAGTAAGAACTGCATAAGGAGTCAGATAATGTTCCAGAATTCAAATAAAATTATTCCCAATTTGTAAATAACACAACTAACACACCAATAAACATTAAGATGCTTCAATCACCGAGAAAAATGGAATATTTAATCGTCCCCAAATACTAATCCAGTAACCTTAAATATCCGTAATTAATGTATGCATGAGTGAATGATACGAGTTTTAATGTGGTGTAATTTTGTTAAGAGTTTATGAGTACATTTATTGTATACTCGGATTTCTAATTTGGTTTTACAGAATTTTTCAGAGGATTATCTTTTCTTGGCTGTTACGAATAAATAAATATTAATCAGTGGATGGTTCTGTTTTTTACTTCCTAAGTGAAAGTGATATTTTTCTAAACATATATTCTTGAATTATACATACAAGCAACAGAAGATTGATATTTCCAGTGAATTGACTAAAATTATTTTCCATAATTTCACTGTAGGAAGTGACATCACAATAGAGAAAGTCAACATTTCTATAAGGTAAACATTTCAGTGGAAATTAACACTGAATATGTAACTTAGGAAATGTAGCTTAATTAAACCTTTAACAAGTGTGGATCGTATTGCAAGGCCATACAGAAGTCCCCTACCGGTAGAATGATTCTTTGTTATACCAGCAAACCTAGTTAAAGAAAAAAGTTTTCAGAGTCCAAGGCCCATAGCAATATCTGGAAAAGTTTAGAAAAAAAAAGTCTGGAAAACCTATAATTTACCAAAATTTTCTACAACCAAAGTCCATACCCCATCAAAAATCAATGGACCCAACCCAAACTCAATGTGTAACCCATAGTGGTTGACTAACATAGCAAATATAGCTTGATATATCTGCACAATTTAGAAAAAAAGTATGGAAAACCTATATTTTAACAAAATTTTCTAAGTCCAAGGCCCATTACTCCGTAAAATATTAATGGGCCAAAACCAAACTCAAACTTGATCAGTAACTCATAGTGGTAGACTCACATAGCAAATACATGTACTAGCTTAATTTCTGGAACTGTTTAGAAAAAAGTCAGGAAAATCTATATTTTACCAAAATTTTCTAAGTCCAAGGCCCACAACTCCATCAAATATCAATGAATGGAACCAAACTCGAACTTGATCTGTAACCCATGGTGGTAGACTTACATAACAAATATTAGATAAATATCTCTTATAGTTAGGGAAAAAAAACTCCGGAAAACTGAGTGTGACGGACTGACAGATGGACTGACAGATGGACTGACGGAGTGCAAACCTAAAGTCCACTTCGGCAAAGCCAGCAGCGGAATAAAAAATGTGTGCATAAGAATCTTTATAATGAAAGCAATAACTTATCTCAGATTATGATTATAAAAAATATTCAACTGATCATCAAAAAACACAAATTCCCTTACATGCCTTATGAGCTCTGTGCATTTGTGAAGTACTGTTGTTGATAATTTGCAATAATCATAATCTCTGATAAGTAATACATGTACTACATATAGTCTCTAACATTGTTTCCAGTTTATTACGTATATTTCTTACATAGAGATAGTTAAATTTTCACATTTTAAAGTTCGAGGTTTACCCAAGAACTTTAAAATGTGAAAATTTAACTATCGAGATGTGAGAAATTATCGTAATAAACCGGAAAACAATGTTAGAGATTTTTTTTCTAATTCCTACTCAATTTATTTGACGTAAAGCGATCTCCATAGTCTCCAGTCTCAAGTATGCCGCCATTTTGTTGCTATCATCGTTGCTATGTGTATCATTGCGCCTTTCATTGAAAGGGGTGTTAAGTGTATTATGTTTGATAAAAATGTCATATTAGGCCAAATAAAAAAATAGGTGTGGTTCCGGTCACCCCTCTGAAAAAAATAGGGTCGGTAGGTCGGGATTTTTTTTAATTTTATTTATTTTTTTTAAATCATATATAATACTTAACATGTAAATGCATTGTAATCTATGATATAAAACCATGTATTATCCCCACATTTTTACCCTAAAAATGATTTAGCGATAGGAGTGTGGATACTTAAGGATTTGTCCAAGTTCCCAGATGATCGATTTTTAGTCTCAGTACAAGCGGCGATCGTTCTTAACACTATGGGACTTGATAAATACTATGATCATACTATGGGTTGTTATGAAGTGGAAAATTCCTAACAGTTATAAAGAGAAGGTGTATTTCCACCGAAATTTATATTTTCATATCATAATCTCGAATATTTCATTAGCCGCCATAACTTTTGAGGATGTCAACAAACCATGTGATCGGTAAAGTGTCGATATAGCTGACAATATGCTATTTATATCACATTGACTCTTGACAATATTTTATTCACAACAGATGTAAGAAGAGGTTTAACTCTCCTTTAAATTTATCCCGCAACAGATTAATAGGCTTTGAAGCCTCTGAAATATTAAATAAAATGTGAATTAAATACGGATACCACAGTCCACGCCGAACTCGTTCCGAATTTATGATTGCACGAAAACTTCCTAATGGGAATAACTTCAATTTTCGCGGCATTTGAGCTCGTTTCTCATCAAATACTTCATAAAAAGGTTGCGATAAAGTAAATAAAAACTCTGCTAGTTGATAAACTATGATAATACCGATTTACAGTTTCAAAATAACTATGATCTTGCCGCTGATCTCTACTTCAACTTGGTCAGTCAAAAGTGGTCGTTTTATTTCTATTTTTTTTTACTTTATGGATGAAAAAAAGTGTAGGGTCGGCAGGAAAAAATAGGGTCGGTCGGGTGACCGGAACCACACCTATTTTTTTATTTGGCCTTATCAATAAATTGAGATATCGTAGTCATAAAAATGCAAAAACCAGTTCGCTAGACAATGACGCAGGTGTTAATTTCATCAACATCCGGTTGCACTATTTCTAGAAACTGACATGAGATATTTACATGATTGAGCAATCAGCAAGTGAGATCAATTTCTAAACATGTTAATTATTAATTTCATCTAACATTATTTGGGAAGTATTTATTTTGAACAAGAATTAGAGAAATTGTTTTATCTTTCATTTAGAAATCTGAATCGATCATTCTATGCAATAATCTAGGATATTCTCCTGTATCTTCTGACATGTCTGATAGTACTTAATAGTTACCTTCTACTGTAATATCTTGAATAGCGAATCTTAAAATAATGGTCCATATCATACCAAGGGTCATTTTACAGTTACCATCGACAATTTCTGAAAAATAAAAGAAATGGTTAGAAAAGAGTTACTATTGCCATTTCTCAAAAATACAGAAAATATTCTAACATGTCTAATAATATACACAAAATTCTGTCAGACCAGAAATTTGTACCACCAAAAATTCGGACTGAAAATTATTTGGTTCCATTTTTGACACATCCCAAAAGAATTAATAGATTTCTACAGAACTGATTCAAATCTATCTGATGATTTTCAGTAATCGTAAGAAAGTTGCCAGGGGACATCAAATTATCGCCTGGGCTACTAAACTTTTGGAATCCGTAGCCCAGCTGGCAATTTTGGTTTCTGTGTCACCTACTTTGCTAATTCCGTTAAATTTTGCCTCATAATGTACCTGGATAGACTCTAGTCATTCCGAAAGTCAGTTAAAAAAATGTAAACAAGGCATTTTTTTGTATGTAGGCATCTTTACATACATGTATACATGTACCTTCATTTAATCTATATTGAGTCTCTAGATCTACAGAAATTTCATCTATTATTATGTAATTGGGCAAGTAAATCCTAGCACACCTTTCAAAACACTTATATACATTATGGTATAGTTTTGCAACAAGTTTTGATAGATTGACCGAACAAAAATCTGGAAAATCAACATTTTTATTGCTTTAAGGGCCCATAAGGCTACTAAGTTAACTGAAGCAGGGAGTAATACTGGCCAGGAGTACCTATAAACAAAAATTTGAAGAGTTCAGGGTTTTGACACAAAAATCTTAAATCTTGATCATGTTGATATTCCATAAGAAACAATTCCAACACAAATTATAATCTTATACTATTAAGCACAGAAATGCTATTTCAGCTCCTGTGAAGACATTTAAACCAAATATTAAACTTATGTCTGTCTGTCCTGATAAAAAATATTGGCCTCTGCAGTTTCCTCTTATCATAGTTACAGTACACAGTGTTTCAGTTACAAAACACCCTAATGTGACATGAGTGAAAACATCAACAATTGTTGGTGAAATGTTGGTGTTTACACTGACATTTATGACTTGCCAATATATTTCTATGCAAATAACAACAGGAAGGTGGCTGATTTTAACATCAATCTTTGCTGGTATTTACTGTGTGAAATATGTAAGCCTCAATGTTTTGTAACTGTGTAACTTTGTGTACTTACATGGCAAAAATTCTGAAATCCCAGATCCGGCCAATTTTTGTATCTCATATTATATTTTTTAAATTCATAATTCCTTAACAATTAGGGAAGATAAAATGCAGCAGTACAAGTAGATCATATTGCTATTAGAACATATAAAATAAGATAAGATATTAACAGCATATATTTACAATTTTAGGTAAAACAAATAAACTATAATTGCAAAGAATAATATAAACCCCCCTTTCAAATGTGGGGTAATAACAACTGATCATCATAGAAAGCTTGTATCAGTCAAAACTTAACAATCTTCGTTAGTGAGTGCAATCTGTTCCACAAATTTGAACGAGGCATTTTTCACATCAAGATGTCACTGAATTCACCACAAGATTTTATGAATAGAGGGATATATAATTCATTTGTATTATGTGAAATCTATGTTTACAGTCAAATAGTAACAGGACCACAACTAGACAAACGAGATTACAGAGTAAAGTACATAAAAGCCTTTTTGGGCAATTTGGCATACATTTTCCTATGTAGTTGCCTTATCATACATGTGCAGTACCTTAAATTACCTTCAATGTGCCAAAAGAGTATGAAATTGACCAAATAATAATTTAAATCACCAACATGACAAAATAATAATTTAACTAGAACTAGAGGGAATGATATCAAGAAAATACCATCAAAAGTGAGAACATAGGGACTCCTATATATTGTCTATTTAGAATATAACATGAATAGTGGATGTACATGGTCAAAACACTATAAATGCTATGATGATATGCCAATGAAAAAGACAGAGGTAGCTAGTGTCTTTAAATATCAACTGTATTTGTACAAGGCTTAGAGCGTTTGGCGAGCATTTCAACCTGTTTCGTGCCGAGTACAAATACATTTGATATCTAAAGACACTAATCATATATTGTTTTTATCCTGCAATACAAAAAACA
>MJUU01020661.1:271546-285529 GCA_002080025.1 Modiolus philippinarum
TTGTTTGGTCTACAGACATAAAAATCACAAACTTGAAAGAGCATACCCTGGTGATGATTCAGGCCAAGTTTGGTTAGTATTGGCCCAGTAGTTTCAGAGGAGAAGATTTTTGAATAAAAGTTAACGGACGGACGGACGGGCTCAGGTGAGCTAAAAAGGTGGTTAGAGGGTCAATTACACATGCATATATGCCACTGTTACATGCATATATGCCACTGTTATTGTTAAAAGTGTTAAACTACATTGTAGACAACTGCTAGTCATTTCAATGTGAAAGTAGTTACAATATATTAAATGATCACTTAATCCGAGATATATACATGTACCAGGCCAAAAAAAAAAACCTACAATATAACAGATTTAAAACTTAAAATTAGGTATATCCTTTCAGAAAATGAAGATTATTTATAACATAATTAGCAATCATGAATGAACTTTAGAGTTTGCTGGTAGTACAACTAAAACATGTCAAAAGAATGTCCCTCCAGGTAAACATAGAGGTAACACTGTCATTTACCTGTCAACAACAGATATCATGTTATATAGTAATATTACATATATATGTTCACATTTTCAGGTAGTCTATGACTATAAAATATACCCTCAATATCTAGTACATAAATTTTGAAGATTTAACACTGTACTGCTTACTTCGTATTTTTTAAATGTTGAGTTAAAAGTCTCTTTTTCCTATTTTTATTTCTACAAAAAATGTATTTCTTGTACCGGCCCGGGTATATCTTTCTTGTATGTTGTTGCTTATAAATGTACTTGGATCACGAGTCACATGTTGCAACACTGTGCTATGTCCAATTGATTTGATTTGATAGGGACACCATACCCAGTGTTTTCTCTCTCTCAAATTTTGCTCTTATAAAGACTTGTGTAGCAGCCCCATATGTGGCATTTGTTTTAATGTACATGCTTATGTATAATCGGCCATCTGCAAATTTTCTGGAAAAGCATGTGTTCAGACTTCCTCAATTTGACAAGTGACTACTCACTGCTAGTGAGTACTTGTGCTTTTATTAATTTGAAAAGTGAGTACATGACGTACAAAATGTATCTTTGTTTATTTGTATGTTAGTTGAAAAATGTGTACATGTACATGTATCTATATTGTTTTTGTAAATTGATAAGTACATTTTGTACACTGACTATCTGTTATGATTTTTTTGTAATTTGACAAGTGTGAACCTATGGTAAAATTGAAAATAAGAAGTTGATGACAATGGAATCTGAAAGAATCAACATGAGGCCATAATTAAGAAAATGTTTGTTTCCCCTTACCCGACCCTACCTAAAAATGTTGAGTAGGTAGGTAGGAAGTAAATTTTTTTTACAGTATTTTTTACTAAAAACAGGTTAGAATTAACTGTTCTTTAACCAAATTTGTGAAAAAAAAAAAAAAATTTCTGAGAAGTCAATAAAATTATTTGAGTAGGGCCATTTTTTCAGGGTTGGTAGGGTAAGGGGAAACAAACAATATTTTAATTTTGGCCTGATCAACTGGACTTATAATCATCTAAATGTTGTTCAAAGTTTCTCTGATAACACAATTTTTTTCTGGTTCTTATTAAGAATATACTAGTAAAATTTAAAATAAAGTATGCTTTAATGCATTGTTGATTGATACTCAAAATGTTTAAGTAAGGAATCCTGCGCACAAGCTAATGATGGTCAGGAAATTAGGGGGAATAGTATTGAGGTAGTATTTTTATTATTTGTTTCAAGTCCTTACTCAGTCATGACTTGGAATAAAAACTGCAATTTTAAGAGAGGATATTATACATGTACATGTATCCTGATTTATATTTTATCTCATTAAAAACCATCCTGTTGCATCCCAACTGACATTTTAATTGTACATGTACATTGTGTTTTTAGTTTACGGGTGGATACAGGATTTAAGAAAAGTGGGATGTAAATCCTTAAAATGGCATATACTAGTATAAAGTCTGCTGGGCTAAGTTAGAAAAAAAAAACAATTTTGATTTTTTTTCATTTAAATCCTTTAAATATTTCATTTTCATGTAACATTCGGAAAGTTTAGTTAAAATTACATATATAGAAAATTTTGTTAGTCTTAAGCTGTGAAAGAGTGCATACATGTATGCCTCTCCTGAAATCAGCCCCTGGAGTTTGATCTGATAAAAATTTGTTTGAGAGAATATCATGGTAGTCAAATGGTGTACTAGTATGTTTTTCTCTATTGAGTAACATGTTTTATGGTTATCAGTAGGATTTGGATGGTTTGCGGTTGTTTTTCTCTATTGAATAACATGTTTTGTGGTTATTGGTAGGATTTGGATGGTTTGCAGTTGTTTTCTCTTTTGAGTAACATGTTTTGTGGTTATTGGTAGGATTTGTATGGTTTGCTGTAGTTTTTCTCTATTGAGTAACATGTTTTGTGGTTAGCGGTAGGATATGGATGGTTTGCGGTTGTTTTTCTCTATTGAGTAACATGTTTTGTGGTTAGCGGTAGGATTTGGATGGTTTGCGGTTGTTTTTCTCTATTGAGTAACATGTTTTGTGGTTATCGGTAGGATTTGGATGTTTACTGTATAGAGTAAATTGTTTTGTTGTTATTGGTAGAATTTGGATGGTTTGCGGTTGTTTTTCTCTATTGAGTAACATATTTTGTGGTTATCGGAAGGGTTTGGATGTTTACTGTATAGAGAAACATGTTTTGTCGTTATCGGTAGGATTTGGATGTTTACAGTACAGAAAGAGACGTACCATAACAAATCACTTCGAAAGACATAACTGTTAATCCTTTAGACATTAAATCACAGAAATACAATCACTGTGACAGACCTTATAGACCATAAAACAGAGTGGGGAGGATTAACTTTTATTACCCAGTTTACCTGTAATCTCTTTGAAGTTTACCTGCTTAATTAGATGTTTACCTGTAAAACCGGAAATGTCCTGACAAAACTTGGGTTTTATTGCCCCAATAAAAAAATTTTTCAAGGAAAAAATTAATCCCCATCACTTTCCAAGACATTCCCACTATCCAAGTAATTAGTTATGGTATGTCTCTTTCTGTACTGTACTGTATAGAGTAACATATTTTGTGGTTATCGGTAGGATTTTGATGGTTTGCGGTTGTTTTTCTCTATCGAGTAACATGTTTTATGGTTATCAGTAGGATTTGGATGTTTACTGTATTGAGTAACATGTTTTATGGTTATCGGTAGGATTTGGATGGATTGCGGTTGTTTTTTTCTATTGAGTACATGTTTTGTGGTTATCTGTAGGATTTGGATGGTTTGCGATTGTATTTTCTATTGAGTAACATGTTTTGTGGTTATCGGTAGGATTTGGATGGTTGGCGGATGTTTTTCTCTATTGAGTAACATGTTTTATGGTTATCGATAGGATTTGGATATTTACTGTATTGAGTAACATGTTTTGTGGTTATTGGTAGGATTTTGATGCTTACTGTATTGAGTGACATGTTTTGTGGTTATCGGTAGGATTTGGATGGTTTGCAGTTGTTTTTTTCTAATAAAAAAAATTTTCAAGGAAAAAATTAATCCCCATCACTTTCCAAGACATTCCCACTATCCAAGTAATTAGTTATGGTATGTCTCTTTCTGTACTGTACTGTATAGAGTAACATATTTTGTGGTTATCGGTAGGATTTTGATGGTTTGCGGTTGTTTTTCTCTATCGAGTAACATGTTTTATGGTTATCGATAGGATTTGGATATTTACTGTATTGAGTAACATGTTTTGTGGTTATTGGTAGGATTTTGATGCTTACTGTATTGAGTGACATGTTTTGTGGTTATCGGTAGGATTTGGATGGTTTGCAGTTGTTTTTTTCTATTGAGTAACATGTTTTGTGGTTATCGGTAGGATTTTGATGGTTTTTGGTTGACTTACTTGTTGTATTGTTGGCATATTCTACACTTTTTATTACAATTAAATACAGTTACTGAAAATATGGAAGATGTTGGGTCAGCTTTGAAAATGAAGGTTTATCAATTGCTGTTGTGAATGTAGTTGAATATGACGAGATAGCCTTCAGATCTGTTATAAATGTACAGTAAGACTAATGGCAACAATATATTATTTTTGGTCATGATTGTGATCTTAACTACAGCCAATTGCAATATGACATGGTATTAGTGAAACTTCTCTCTTTTTTGCCTTACTAGTATGTACTAGAACTGTTTAACAGTTACAATACATGTAATACCACAAACATTGCACACATAAATTTTTTTAGTGGTATCCAAAAATCATAGCCGTAACAAGTATTAATGCTTAAAAAAGCTTTCAAATCATCAGGTTTAAATCAGCATTGTAAAATTCTGCCCCTTAAACTATTTTAGAAATACTTGAATTAAGTATTTCTACTACATTTACTGCGTGTATCCCATATTATTACACTAAAATCACTGAATGCACACATGATCCAGGTAGAATTTTAATCCATGTTTCACTACACAAGAAGCTGGTAAATCTTACCCTCGGCTCCTATCGATACTAATCTCACTCCTTTGCTAGCGATAAAATCTAATGCTTTATTCACATTTGCTATTTTATGGAACCTCATTTTGCCTCGGTCAGGCTTCGGTAACTGTTCTCCAGAAATTACTTCCAACAATAACATAAGTTTTAAACCATTTCGAAAGTCTTCTTCTAAATTTTCTATTTGTGTCCCTGCCTTTCGTAAATGTGAATTGCACCATGCTGTAAAAGTCTGAAAAATTAAACATGTAATGAAAATTTAACACATGCTAAGACAGTATGTAATATCATGAAGTTAGGCCAAAAAAAAAAAAATTGGTGTGTTTATGGTCACCTGACCGACCCTAACTTTTTGCCTCCGACCCTACCTTTTTTTATCATAAAAATTTTGTCAAACATCCATTTTTGTCCTGATGTACAAGAACTGCGAAGTTTTGATGCAAAAACCCTTCCCCGCGAGGTAAATATAAGGTAGAAACACGTTTTTTAAGTCAATGACAACAAGATGACCCAGATTTCGCGACTTCCTGTTTGGGTGCATACTAAATTGGTACCAGACCAGAGAAAACACGTAAAAAATCCGGATTATCGCCGATTTCACAAAAAAAAAAACTTTCCGACCGACCGACCCTAATCTTTTTCAGCATGTGACAGTAAACTCACATATTTTTTTTGGCCTTAAATAATTATTTCTATTAAACTTTTTTTTATTTTTAAATACAGTTGACTTTGTCTCAATTTATCTTTTTTTATTTCACACAAATTCTATTTTTACTGCACTGGGGTGGAAATGTAACTTTTTTTCTGTAAATTGCAGAGACTTCCTTTGATCTACATCAGCTGATAATATCAGTTTCACTAACTGTTCATGATACAAGAAATAAAGGGTATCTTTCAAGATGCTGCATGGGGGTTACTATTCTTTTTGGTACTACATGTACAAAAATTCAATTGTTGGTGTTCATACGCCTCAAATCATGAATGAAATTTTCCTTATAAGACAATAAACAACATTTTATAAAACCAAGTTAAAAAGAATATCCACATATTTTTACCTAATATAAAGTGTTTCTGATACAGATACACAACATGCTCACTGGTACTAGTATTGATAAAAGTCTGCATTAAAACAAAATTTCTTTCACTTCAGATATAATTATCCGCAAATAATAGTCTTTGTTGAATTGACAGAAATTGGAAATCAAAGGAAACATCCTGAATACATTATATTTGTTTGATGTGATTTATTTTTAGACGTAAATTACCCTGTTTTCTTGGGGTCATAAAACATGTGATACAAGGTTATTTCACCACAGTCTGGTTTGTGACCTTGTAAAGGCACTAGTGTTATGTTTAATTAAGAAATAACTATTATTAATACATGAAATGTGTGTATCTTTAAATCTGATATCTTATTGCATTCTTACAAGGCTTTACAACATGTCAATTCATAATCTGTTTTCTCATTAACAAATACTAGGAGAATCTCCCCCTCCAAGGTGTCAAATCCATCATTGTAACAGTACATGTAATATGATACAACATTATATAATCGGCAATAATCAATAATCAACAATATCATAGTTGTTATAAAAGTATTAGCTAAGAAAATGAACACCTAGACTGATATCCTACTGCTAAGGCCATTTTTGGTCATGGGAGTGTTAGTTACATTCTGCTGTGTCTTGTGGTTTCAGTACTATTTACTAGTTCTCTGTTGTTTGTTACAAAACATGTAACAGTTTTCAAAATAATGCATTTGATATGATCACAAACTAAATAAAACCAGTTGTAAACATTATTTAGAAAGTAGGAGATAAGCTGGAATGTGATACAATCTTAGGAATGCCATGAATATATGTTCAACCCTTTTTGTTCCACTCCATTGAATACATGCAAATACACCTACACTACAAAGAATGTGTATGTATATCTGTTGATTTTCTATTACCAGGAGCAAAATGAAAAAAGCATATTGTAAACAAAATAAGAAATCTAAACATTAAATATCTAAATTTAAAGTTTCGAGAAAAATTATATAGGACAAAAGGGTGGAAATTACAATATCTTGTTTTCTGACAAATAACTCTTGGATAGGTTATTTTATATACTCTCAGACTAGTAGATATATGTTATGCAGGGACAGGGTTCACATCCCAAAGCAGTGACACAAATTATGAATCAATCATATTTGTAAAGCTTTTTCAATGATAAGCCCCGCCCCTTTACGACTTTTCCTTATTTGGTTTCATCATGGCTGCCAACGTCGCTTAAACTCAAAATAATATGTATTTGTCAAAAAATTTCTAAACAATATCAGTCAAGGTGATCAAATAAATAGAAATTATAAATGATTTAATGTGATGCACTCTCGTCATTCATGTAATGCACTTCCAAACCGGCACCGGCAAACATAAAACACGTTCGGCGTGAGTTTACAAACCTTTTTCTGCTGTTTTTCCCATGCAGGATCTAGTAATCCTTCCCTATCCCATTCCTCTTCTTCGTCGTAGTATTCATCATCATTAGGGTACTGTTCCATTTTGACGGCTCCTCTCTGTGTAAGGCTGAACTAAAGTTATTTTGGTGCTTGCTGTTTCCCCCCGGCGTAAGCTTTACAAAGAGGGAAATACCAGTTTATAACACCCCACTAGAGGTCGCTGATCACGTGAGTTCCGGTCGTCTCTTCGATAATTTTTTGATTTACCCTTACTTGTGTGCTAAACGCGGGAAATTAGGATGGATTAATATGCGGCGTTGGAGAAATTTCGGACAATCTAGACAATCGAGTTTTTTTAGCATTTAGAGTTATTCCTAAGTTTTCATCACGTTTAAGCTTTTGTAAATGACATCGTTGTGGGCCAAATCAAATCAAATCAAAAAGCTTTATTTAGAGTCGGCATGTTATAATAACAATAAAACATAAGCTCTCATGAGCTAAAACCTACATATTACATGACAAACAGCACTAGTAACATATACAATTTACAGTACAAACATACATATAACACATATATTCATACATAAAAATATGCAGGCATTTATATTTAACCATGCACAGATACATGCATTATATTGGTAGAGTAAAAAGCAGAGTACTCAAAGCACTAAAATTAAGCATAAGCAACATAAAACATAAAAACAGCACTAGAATGGATCAACATACAAATACAGGTAAAGGCAGTAAAGCATAAGCAATATAAAAATAATAACAGCACTATGGTAAAGTAAAGTAAATTTTATTTAGAGTCGGTACATGTATACATTTACATGAGCTCTGTGAAACTCTTAAACCGACTATTACATAGATACATATACAAACAAAGCAGGAGATAAAATATACAAACATGCACATAAATAAAAGCACAGTAGTAGCATAATTAAATGTTACATACACAAAGCAGAAATAAAAAAAAAATACAAAAAAAGGCACAAAAAGCACAGCAGCAGCATAACTGAAAAAGTATAAATAAGCAGCACTAGACAAAAAAACAAGCTAGCTTAAACAGTAAAAAGTGGTGAAGCAACATAAAAAGCATTAACAGTACAGGCATTACAATGGCACGAGTTGCTGTTCCATGGGTTAATAAGATTTTTAAACTGTGAAAATGATGTTTCTGTACGAAAATGGTTCGGCAACTCATTCCATAGTTTTGCTGCAGAGTAAAGAAATGATTTTAACCCATACCCTGTAGTTCTGACTGAGGGAATTTCTGCTAAATTTTGATACATGAAAGAATATTTTGTACTTTTTATGTTGATTAAATCTTGTAAATAAATTGGTCTTTCCTTGTTTATAATTCTAAAAACCTTCTATCGCCATAGTTCTTATACTAAATATCTAAATGACGTCCTTGTATGGACCCTTTTGATTGAGAAATAAAGAATTTGTTTGTCTCGGTTTTTATGATGTGAAGTTTTCATGCTGTCATTTTTTTTTCAGTTTCATCCGTGTAGGCACAGTATGTACTTGAGTGATCGGCAGTAAGTCACCCGTTTATTAAAAAAATATTTAAGGTCACGCACCTTTTACGATAAAAACAAAGGAAAATTGTGTAAAGGAGTCATTGTATAATCGGTGTAGTTTTTTCACCTTATTCCACCCCGGGTTCCATCCTCACCATACATCCATTCATCGTAACATATTGGTTGAAACTTTACTTACCTTTCCACATCTTATAATAGGTAATAGATAAAATTGTATTTAATCTGACCACGTCTCCTTCTTAAGACAATCCATTTTATTTCTTTCGGGTACGACAATGAACGTGACTGCCATGATTTACAAGTTAGTAAAGTCGTTGGTATGAAAGTTGTATCGTGAAAAAGACATTGCTTTTTAAAATATTTTGTCTACCTTATTCATTTATTCACTATTTCATCATTTATAACTTATGATGATAATTGCGGGAATAATACCGAACACGCCCATATGGGCACGGTGCCCGAGTGGTTAAGGCACTCGACTTTCAACCACGAAGGCCAACGTCACTGAGGGTTCGAATCCCGAATGTCAATGTTTCGTGGTTCCTATCCTATGGCCGCGGGTTTCTCCGATTTTCCGGTGTATTACTTTGGGCTTTCCTCCACCACAAGCCTTGCGACCATGCCGCGAAGAAACTCACAATTACTTCAAAAGGTCGTTAATCTCGCCGTCGGTTTAAAAGCTCCTATACAGAAACGTAAGAGCTATATATGCAAAATCTATTGAGTACCAACTCTATTTATAAATGCTTATATCAAGTGAAATAAAAAAAAAATCGATATAAGACAGTAAGAGGATTCATCGACATACTATTTCACGCTGATATTTATAAGGTAGCAGGACTTGTCGACTAATGTCATTCCAGCATAAGGCAGGTTGACTCGTTAGAACGTACTGGCATGCCAATAGAAGGTAGGAGGACTCGTTAGAATGTACTTGCATGCCAATAGAAGGCAGGATGACTCGTTAGAATGTACTGGCATGCCAATATAAGGCTGGAAGACTCATTAGAATGTACTGGCATGCCAATATAAGACAGGAGGACACACTAGAATGGACAGGCATGCCAATATAGGCAGGAGGACTCTAGAGTGTACTGGCATACCAATATAAGACAGGAGGACACACTAGAATGGACAGGCATGCCAATATAAGGCAGGAGGACTCATTAGAATGTACTGGCATGCCAACATAAGGCAGGAGTACTCATTAGAATGTACTGGCATGCCAATAGAAGGTAGGAGGACTCGTTAGAATGTACTTGCATGCCAATAGAAGGCAGGATGACTCGTTAGAATGTACTGGCATGCCAATATAAGGCTGGAAGACTCGTTAGAATGTACTGGCATGCCAATTAAAGACAAGAAGACTCATTAGAATGTACTGGCATGCCAATATAAGGCAGGAGGACTCATTAGAATGTACTGACATGCCAATATAAGGCAGGAGGACTCATTAGAATGTACTGGCATGCCAATATAAGACAGGAGGACTCATTAGAATGTACTGGCATGCCAACAGAAGGCAGGGGGCTCATTAGAATGTACTGACATGCCAATATAAGACATGAGTACTCATTAGAATGTACTGGCATGCCAATATAAGGCAGGAGGACTCATAAGAATGCACTGGCATGCCAATATAAGACAGGAGGACTCATTAGAATGTACTGGCATGCCAATAGAAGGCAGGGGGCTCATTAGAATGTACTGACATGCCAATATAAGACATGAGTACTCATTAGAATGTACTGGCACGTAAATAGAAGGCAGCAGGAGGATTTATTAGCCTGCCTGCCAAATTAAAACAGCACTGGTACTCGACAGCCTGCTCATTAATATGCCAATACAAGGCAGCACGACTCACCAGCTTGCACTTTCAAGCCATGCATAACAGCATGGGTTCTTATAACCCTGCTCTGGCATGCTAATTCAATAAGGCAGAAGGAGGACGGTGCCAATATCAGGCAACAGGAGAATTTATTAATGTAATACCAATAAAAGGCAGCTCAGGGAACTCATCCGTGTGCTTTGTCACAAAACAAGACTGCTCGCTAACTATCAGCTTGGTATAACATCAGGACTCATCAGTCTGTCCAAATCTTAGACAATAAGAGGATCCTGCCAATGTAAAGCAACAGGAGACCTCATTACAGATAATGGTGCATGGCATGAAAATATAATCTACACAAGCACACGTCAGCCTGCCCTGTCATGATAATACGAGTCAGCAGCAAAACCTAACAGCATGGCCTGTAATACAAATACAAGGCAGCAAGAATGCTCGTAAATCTGACCTATTCTGTCATGCCAATATAAGGCAACAAGACATATCACCTGTTCGCACTGATATAAGAGTTTTAAGTTTGCCTCGTCACGGCATAAAAGGCTGCCCAAATACTCGTCAGCCTTTCAATTCATTAGGCATATCAGGATGCCCTGTCATGCCAACATAAGACAGTAAGAGGAGTAATATACCTACCCTGTCACGACATTTTTTTGTAAGGAAGAAGAAAGACTTGTCAAATTATGCCAATTACAAGGCAGTAACAGGACTCGTCATCCTGTCATGGCACGCCAATTACAAAACAGCATTTGTCAGCCTGCTCTGTTATGCCGATATAAAACCTCAGGAGGACCATGCCAATAAAAAGAAACGAGGGAACTTATCAGATCAGTTTGCCTTATCATTCCAGTACGAGACAGCATTGCTACTCCCCCACCTGCTCTGGCATGCCAGTATATGTAAGATTGCAGAAGGAGTTGTCAACCTTTGTCATTTCATTCGAAGGCAACAAAATTACTAACCAGCTTGTCTTGTTATGCCACTAAGAGGCAAAGGAAGACCTAACAGCCTGTCTCGTATTGCAAATACACGGCAGCAATAGGACTCATCAGCCTGCCCTGTATTGCAATTATAAGGCATATGTTCATCAGCCTCTCCTGTCATGTAATATTCGGCAGCTAGGAAACTCAACATCCCGTCCTGCCTTGCAAGTATAAGGCAAAGGGAAAACTCGTCAGCTTTCCCTGTCATTCCAATATAAGGCAGCAGCAGAACATTAGCCTAACATATTGTGGTATTTATAACGCAGAAGGATGACTCATCTTGAAAATATAACAGACAGAAAGGGTACTCATTAGCATGCCAGGTCTTACCAATCAAAACGCAGTAATGACTTGTCAGCCTGCCATGTCATTCTAATTTATTTGTAATTCAGTTTTACACATAAAAATCTCCTGTCAATCAACATTTTGAGATACAATAATTCCAAACATCAAAGAAAGAGTAGCATTAATTTTTTTTTGCTGCTTTTCTCTGTTCAACTTGACTGCATCTGTCTCTCAATCATTTTTCAAAACAAAAATGTCCAAACTTGTGAGTCCTTTGGACGTTACTCGATCCGAAGTGTGCTGTGATCTTGTCAACTGTCTAACACAGTCATCATCAAATGAAGTTAACAGTGACATGCTTGTACACATACTCCTAACAAAACTGTTTTTCAGCCAGCCGAGTAACTTCCAAACATATGATTATGGACATACAACTCTCAGAGAGCCAATGTTCAACAAAGGCTTCACTTTTTTTTTAATCTAAGTAAAGTTTAAAATCTAATTGTAGTTGGCCTCGTCTCACTTCTTCCGTGCGTCCCTCTGTCTGCCCGTCCACCAAACTGTCCTTCTCCATGTTTGGATCTAGGGTTTTAATTTTGTTATAGAATCGTTGCATAAATACTGCAGATGAGCAATAAGCCTTCGGATTTTCTATATTGGTCATGGTGCAAACAAGAGGCCCAAAAAGGTATATTTTGACACATGTGGCATCCAACACTCCTACATTTTTGGATGAAGTGATTTTGTTATAGAATTGTTGAATATGGTCTGTAGATGCCCAATAATCTTTCGGATTTTTTTACATTTATCTTGATGCAAACAAGGTGCCCCAAAATGTTGATTTGACAAAGGCCTAAAAATGTGGATTGTGACTAATATGGCATGTGACGCAAACTCCTCCTACATTGTAGATTTCGGGATTTAATTTTGTTGCATATACTTTGGGCAATAAGCTTCAGAATTTTGATTCCGGTTATAACTCTAGTAAATTTCCTGAAAATGTCAGATTGGTATTTTGGGACATTTTATCATTTAAAGTTTATATTTTGGCATATATTTGCTGAAAGCTTAAAATTCTAAAATACGATTCCAAGTCTCAAAGACCACTAATTTTTGGAATTCTACTTATTGTCTATAGTTTTAAGATTTGTTTTGATAAGAACAATCATTTTCACCAACTGGATTACAAAATACTTGATTCCAATTTTGGTAAATTTTCTGAAAGTCTCAGAGACCCCCTTTTTGTAATTCTGCCTAGAAACCATACTGATAGGATTTGATAAGGGCAATCATTTTCACCTATTGGGTTTCAAAAGTACATGCATTTGATTCCAATTTGGAAAATTTCCTGAAAGTGTCAAAGACAACTTATTTTTTGGATTCTACCTAGCAACCATACTTAAAAGAATTTGTTTTGAAGAGGACAAACATTTTCACTAATTGGAATTCAAAAATAATTGATTCCAATTTTGGTAAATTTCCTGAAAGTGTCAAAGACCACTTATTTTTTTGAAATTCTACTAAGCAACCATACTTTTAGAATTGGTTTTGATTAGGACAGAAATTTTCCCTAATTAGATTTCAAAAATTTTTGATTCCCAATTTGGAAAATTTCAAAGACCACTTATTTTTGGAATTCTACATTGAATTCATACTTTAAAAAATGGAAGAATGTGTCCATGGGACACGGATGCCCCCGCCTCCTTGCAATCGAAACCCATAAATTCTTAAAGGCATAACTATATACAATATATATTTATCAAATATTATTAGAAAGGATCTTTCTCCCGAGATAAATAGGCACTGGAACTGGTTTGGTTTTTATATAATGTGTAGTTCCAACAAATAATCTGAGAAACAGTCTTATATGTAATACTAATCTATTTTTAGCAACTGTGACCTTGACCTTGGTGNAAGAAATTATGGCCAGGGTCTATAATCGTTTTCTGTGTCAAACAGGGAGTGCGGGATCACTGCTTCTGAAAATCATTACTCAAGTTTAATGTTTAGTGAATATCCCACCTCCATGAGTAATAATAAACAAGGATGTAGTGTTGTTCAACATATAGCAATTACAGTGCTAGGAGCAGTCTTGAACTTACTGTGAGATATGAGCAAAGCTAGATCTTCAAGGCGCTAGATCTTCAAGGCCTCATGATGACTTCAAGATGAAGAACAATAATAAAAGCGTTGTCCAATTACTCTGTTCTGCCATGCATTTTTAGATAGGAGTAGGGGCGATAAGGGCCTTATTTGGCCTGAAAAATAAATTTGGTTGAATTCATCGAAAGTTCTCATTGAAATGTTCTATGGGTATGGCTTTTCAGTAAACAGTAACATTTTTCAAATATTGATGTGTCATTTCTGGGTTTTTGTGTGTAGAAGAAGGGGCAAATTGAC
>MJUU01020661.1:296270-307107 GCA_002080025.1 Modiolus philippinarum
GGCCATATATACCCTCACTGCTCATTTGAAATAAAATCTTGTACACCATAATCTGTTACTTCATCTTTTATGAATTCACTTGCTTTGAAGTCTAAAGTAAAAAAAAAAATTCTTACTTTGTCCTCAAATTAATTTGAAATCTACAAAAATATTCAACCATGACTCATATTTGAACACACTTGAGCTTAAGCTACTGACAACCTAAAGCTAAAACTTCTATAAACAGCCTTGATCGAGTTAAAGCTACTGTATGCATCCTTGATCTGGAGCTGCTGTATACATACTTGAGCTAAAGCTATTGTATGCATCCTTGAGCTTTAGCAACTGCATGCATCCTTAAGCTAAAGCTACTGTATGCATCCTTGAGCTTATGCTACTGTATGCATCCTTGAGTTAAAGCTACTGTATGCATCCTTGAGCTTAAGCTACTGTATGCATCCTTGAGTTAAAGCTACTGAATGCATCCTTGAGTTAAAGCTACTGTATGTATCCTTGAGTTAAAGCTACTGTATGCATCCTTGAGTTAAAGCTACTGTATGTATCCTTGAGTTAAAGCTACTGTATACATCCTTGAGTTAAAGCTACTGTATGTATCCTTGAGTTAAAGCTACTGTATGCATCCTTGAGTTAAAGCTACTGTATGTATCCTTGAGTTAAAGCTATTGTATGCATCCTTGAGCTTAAGCTACTGCATGCATACTTAGTTACAGCTACTGTATGCATCCTTGAGCTAAAGCTACTGCATGCATCCTTGAGTTAAAGCTACTGTATGCATCCTTGAGCTTAAGCTACTGCATGCATACTTAGTTACAGCTACTGTATGCATCCTTGAGTTAAAGCTACTGTATGCATCCTTGAGTTAAAGCTACTGTATGCATCCTTGAGTTTAAGCTACTGTATGCATCCTTGAGTTAAAGCTACTGTATGCATCCTTGAGTTAAAGCTACTGTATGCATCCTTGAGTTAAAGCTGTTGTATGCATCCTTGAGCTTAAGCTACTGCATGCATACTTAGTTAAAGCTACTGTATGCATCCTTGAGTTAAAGCTACTGCATGCATCCTTGAGTTAAAGCTATTGTATGCATCCTTGAGCTTAAGCTACTGCATGCATACTTAGTTACAGCTACTGTATGCATCCTTGAACTAAAGCTACTGCATGCATCCTTGAGTTAAAGCTACTGTATGCATCCTTGAGCTTAAGCTACTGCATGCATCCTTGAGTTAAACCTACTATCCTTGAGCTAAAGCTACTGTATGCATCCTTGATCTGGAGCTGCTGTATAGATACTTGAGCTGAAGCTATTGTATGCATCCTTGAGCTTAAGCTACTGTATGCACCCTTGTCCTGAAGCTACTGTATACATGCTTGAGCTTAAGCTATTGTAAGCATCCTTGAACTGAAGCTACTGTATGGATCAAAGATGCATACAAAAGCTTCAGTCCAAGGATACAAATCCAATTAGAAACAAATTTGTTACAGTGCTTACAAGGATAATTTGTGAATTTATAAAGGGGCTTAACTCCTACAAAATATTTATCCAGGACACATCTTTTAACTTGCAAGGAATTTACAGTATTTCCACCTTAGTCTAGCCGATGTGTTACATACATAAAATCTGATAGATGTATAAAATATATACTGATGTCACACTCCATTACAGAGTAATTAGAGAAGAAAGAAGACGTGTACAGGAAAATGTCTTGTGTAATTATATCTCAACATTATCCACACAATATGTCTAACATCTGTGAAATGTTATCTTAAATAAACTAACTAAGCTTTTTTACAAATAATTCCAACATTTTCAGATGTGTGTGTATGTATGTGTGTGTGTGGGGGAGGGGGGGGGGGGGGGGGTCAGGCATCCCCCTAGTCTGGATCTGCCACTGAACCTGCACAATATTTTAAATCCTTTACATCCAAGTGTTCAAGGGTCTGCACATCAATCTGATGAAAATGTAAATTCCCTATTTGAATCTGTACAGTTTAATGAAAATAAATCAAACCAAATAAGTATAGATTTCACCTCAAGATCCCATTCATTACCATATTTTATCCACTAGAGATAGTTAAATTTTAAAATTTCAATTGCGAGACTTGCCGAGCATTTACAATTTTTAAAAATTTAACTATAGAAAGTGGATAAAATATGCTGATAATAAGGATATTTAAGCCATGTAATCTTTTGCTCTGATTATAAATGATGAACACTGAGAATTGTATTCTGAATAGATTTGGCTGGAAATAGCATGGGGCTTTCTTCAACATATGTTGAATATGAAAATTTATCTAATGGGTCAAAACCAGTTTAAACTTGACATATCATTTAGAGAAAGAACTATTTCAACAGCCTTTGAAATAATGAAATTCTGACAAAAATGGACTGCATATCATCAAAACTACTTTTACATTGCAGTACAAAAGCAGCTAGGCTAGCAAACTGAAGATCTATATTGTAACACATTTGATGAAATTTGAATTATCTTTACAAATGAGGGTGGGTAGGAGGGGGTTGGATCCTGGAATCCAGAGAAAACAACTTTCAAATCCAAAATTCCAAAGAAAATGAATTGTTCAATCCAAAGTCCCAAAAGATTACATTACAAATCCCGGATCCCGTAAAGCATCAATCCTGAATTCCCGCTGAATAAAATGGCTAATCCTGGTGTCCCGTAACAGGTCCTTACACCCTCATTAAAGTAACAATTTTATCCTTTCCTAGTATCATTTAGGACATCCCCCTCAATTAAATTCAGATAGATAACAGAGTATGTATATACTGAACATACATGTACGATTTACATGTAACATGTGTAATAAATCAGAATCAGTAGCCAAGGGCAAAAAAGTGACGATTTCATATCTCTGATAATTAACAATATAAACATATGTCTATTGATATCAGTAATATATACAATGTGTGTGCTGTATCTTATTGTATTAATTTGTGACAAAGATTGCATGGTACCAGATAAGTATTGACAGTTGGTCATTTTTGGAAACAAAATAAACGATTAATTTGATAAACTTAATTTATGCAGAAACATGGTTAATATACAAGAAAAATATTGGATAAATTCATTGTTACGTTTCAGCAACAGCCTTCATCAAGAGACAATGTATAAGTCTTTGCCTAAAAAATACAATTCTGGATGTTGTAACACAATTTCTGAAATATTCAACAGTTATAACCACTTTACGACCAATTTGCTCTTCAGTTAAAATGACAAAATGGACTATTAACCTGAAATAGTACTATCGTTATTTAAATATTTTCTATTCTTTCATTAATACTGTACTTGTATTTTCCCACAGACCCATCAATCTCATTTATTTTTATATGAAAAATACAGAACTTTCGTAAGATAAGCTTCAACTTGAAGTTCACGATTGCAAAATATGTATAGTTTATATGGTACATAATGAGAGACAGTCACACACATAAAGTGCAGTTTGACTGAAAATTTAAATCACACATGTACTGCATACCTTAAAGTAATTAGTGCAGTGGAAACAATTATTGATTCAAGTTATAATGGAAATATATGACGATCAAATATCAAATGTGTACACATTCATAGTGAAATTCAGACCACAAATCAGACATTTTGTACAAATTCACAAAGTGTCATCTCTTAACATGCATTGTCTTAAAAATTTACAGCACTTTCAAAATCTTAATTGAAAATACTATGTCGTATGCTATTTATGGAATGTTACATTGGGTTAAAGTCAAAATATCAGCAATAATCAAAAAATGATCTAAAGAAATTCAACAAAATCACTAAACCATGAATGAGGTGAAGGTCAGATGAAATATTATGTCCTTGTTCACACATATAAACTTGCATATGATTGGAATATAAATCCAAAATATCAAGGACATTTCATTTTTAGTCACTGTAATACAGGAAACTTTGATATCTAAAAGACCGTTTTGTTGCAAGAAAAATGAAATGAAATTCTTCTGTACAATGTTTCAATGTAAATTTAATTCAACTTTGTTGAAAACTATGTTCTGTATTTCGAAATCTGGCAGTGCTATCATATCTACTATACTGTATAACAGCTGACTCAGTAAGTGAACCACTGCTAAAATTCCTGCAACTAATTATAGCTTTAGCTCATCAAATCCTTTTGTTTGTGTGGAGATAATGTAAGACACATCTACAGGGTTAAAAATTAGCACATCAAAAGTCACTGTATAAAGAAGAGGATATAATTTAGTTACAAGATTTATCTAAAAATAAGCATTAAAATTTTAATCTAACTGAAGAAATCTGGAAACATATAATTATAAAACCAATGTAAAGTATTCAGTGACATATCAGGTTATACAAAATTAATTAATTGGTTCTCAGGCCAATGATGAGGGAGGGAGGTAATTATTTCCCAAAAATAGATGAGGCAGCTTTTTACATTGTAAAAACCACCAAAAATGTAGTGATCGAGGGAGGTGATTTTTTATTTTTATTTTATTGAAATGGCATAAAATAGGGCCAATGAGGGGCTTTTTTCAAGCCTCCAACTAGATGAGGGAGGGCCAGAGAACCAATAAATTTGTTTTCATGGCCTTACAGTAAAATTTACCATCAACAGCTGTGGAAGTAAAAATAGAAATACTTTTTATTATATCACAAAAATGCATTAACCTCTTTGTAATACTAATAATTCTTGATTGTAATGTCTTCAAAGGTAATTTATCAGGAATTCATCTCTGCATTACTTAGAAAGTACTTTGTCCTTCTGTCCATTTTATTCAATATAAGAAATGGTTTGTACTTTCTTGAAACAAGAGTTATGTCCCATTTGAAGAGTTATCCTTTTTTCAACATTTGTCCAAGGCCAAAGTATTTAATAGTTATTATACCAGAGACTGAATTTTGCACTTATAACAAATCAGTTCATGTTGTTTATTTGGGCATAATTTAGATTTTTTTTCAACAAATCTAATGAACTACTTAAATTAAAGTAAGACAACTCTGTCAAAAAAAAGAGTTTAATCTGATTTTAAGTATATTTTGTAAATGCAATCACAATTCAAGATGAGGCCTAGGATAATTGCAATAAAAAGAAAATATGTATATATTGCACAAAGTGTCTTAAGTTCACCTAGAATTGGAAGATTAGTAACAAGATATTAGTCCAATTCTTTGTTTATGACATGTATATGTAATATTTGGCACTAAAATGTCACCTCATTAACTAAAAGTGGCTTCTGATTAACAAAAACCTAAGCATTATTTTACCATTAAAATTTAAAATCAATAGAATTTCCGTGATCAGTTTGAAAAGGGTGATTCACAGTAATTTCACCTTACAAATGTTTTTTTTCGAAGTCATAAAAAAAATATTTCCAAATTATTCAGTTGCCATAATAACACAATTATATTACATTTCTAGAGGGAAACGGTAGAAATGTTGTCTAATGAGTAACAATAAGATAGTCAGATTATTAGTACTGTATCTACTTGCCAACAGTGGTATGTCTATGGTATTATATGAATGCTTTGTATAACCTGTAACTTAATGATCTAAGGAAGATACAGCTACCTATTCACTTTTAACCTTGTGTTAAACGACACTGATAATAAAGTCAACACTGACTTTCTAAAGGTCACGACTACGACTGCGGTTGTATCAAATATTGAAGATGATTAAATAAAATTACTTGTGATTAAACAGAATATCTAACCTGTCTAAATATGTACAAAGCTGGGATGTTCGTTTTTTTCCAGCTTTCTCATGATTACAGTAAAATTGTAGGTTATTATGCAAAAAACAAATACTTTCCTATATAGTGATTAATAATGAATCTAAATAACATGGGAAATAAACATACATAATTAGTTAAAAGAAAGGAATATAAATGTAGTTTATTATGCGTAGACAATAGCCTTGATCTTTATAAAGGTTTAATTCTTCCCTGTAAAAATGTGAATCATCGGAAAGAAAAAATAAAATGAACACTTTATCACAGGAAATAAGAATACAAGATCCTCTTCATGAATTACTCATTTTGTCAAAATTAATTTTTTTCACATCAATTCTAACATACAGGAAGCTTGAATTATGTATTTCTGAAAATATCTGACTGTCCATTAATATGACTTCCTAGTCCTATTTGGGGTCCATGAATAAAATTTATAGACCTCACATTGATGTTTGGACATGTATCTGACTTGGTAGTCCATTAATAAAATTTCTAAACCTTGATCACATTGATGTTTGGTAGAATTCTCTAGGATCAAAGGTCAACCAACAAGTGAAAGATTGCAGACATGTCCCACTTCCAAAGAAGACACTTTTATACACTTTCACAGTGGATACACTATGACCATGGTCATTTTTCAATATCAATTCCTCAATGAATTTTTAAAATTCCCTCTTCCTAAGTGAAAAACTGCTGAAGTCAATTCTTCTTTTCGCGTGACCATCAGCAGAACTTAGGTTGAAGATTGTTGAACCAATCTTACAGTTCTACAACTCAGTTGTTGCTATCAAACTGTAAAATTGGTTCAACAATTTGAAAAGTTGATACTCACCTCTGGATATCCTCTAAAACTTTAGTGTAGATGTATTAAAGAAAACTGCCTTTGTAATGCATACATTTTTTCTTAGGATGGGGAAATTCTTAATTTTACTTTTAGAAATATTTCTAAATCTTTTTTATTATCTTTGATATGAACACATGCCATTTGTAGCACATTTTTTATATTTTTGTATCTGAATTTTTATCATGAAGATCATTTTTGGGAAGAAAATATAAAAGTACTAATTTATTTAGGGGAAATAATTATATCACATTTATGATCTCCCTTGGTATTTTTTTCATTTCCCATTTTTACAGAAAAAAAATGAAAATGCATAACCATTTTATTTTAAAATATATCAAAGATCCAAAGATTTATTGGAAAATATAGATAATACTTTAACACTAACAATTTAGCATTTTCAACCTTTTGATTGCAATCCGCCCAACGTAATAAACTTTTTATATAACTTAAATACCTCTGTATTCATGTCACAGACATTAAACACCTCCCAATTTACTATGCATAAAGACAGAAGATTTAATGTGGTAAGAATCAACTTTACATACCGGTATTGTTAAACCAATTTTATAGTTTGATTGCAATACTTGATTTATAAAACTGTAAGACTCTAACTTCTATTTTCCAATTGTTTAATCAATTTGGAAAATTGACTTTATCTGTTTTAGAAACAGATGGTAGCAATTTTCAAAATTGATTAAGGAATAGGAACTGAAATATGACCAAGTATAAATTTCTTAGAAATGGACTTTAATGAGAATCCATAGATCACATTTCCTGTGAAGTCATTTGAACTATGAAAACAAGGTCGAGGTCATGTGAAACATGAAATGCTGCCAGTGTGTCTGGATTGTTCATTTTTGGATTGATGGTTCAGTTCTCACTTACTATGCTCAACAGTTTATATACAGTTGAGTATAATGGACAGTATAGGTAAAAAGGTTATAAAGGTTAAAATTTAGAGAAGTTAATACTGCGCTGCCCATCCTGATAGTAGTATAAATAAATAATGAATAAAATAAATAAATAAATAAATACTTTATTATTCCAATTAAAGGGCCCATAAAGAGCAAATAATTACATACAATGATTTTAACATTAATAATTATACAACAGAATATACTATAGTATGATAATTAACTAATGAATATTAATCCATTACCCGGTTCAGAGCCAGTCAATTAATCAAACCAAACAATTATCATAATACCAGATACATGTACATACATTTCTTCTTATGTCAAGACAATCATTCAAATAAGTTGCAAATACTTTTAGTAATTTAGTATCTTCCTGAATAAAAAGCCAATTAAATTTTATGGTCATGTTTAAATTTTTAAAATTAACTAAGGAAGATGATATCGTATTGAAAAATTGTAACCTTTCTGAGTTATATTTTGGACATTCTAATATGAAGTGTTCTTCATCTTCAACTTTAGCTAAGGTGCAGTGTTTACAAATTCTTTTGGATTTTTCTATATATTTTTTTTGAATATCTGTCTGTTTCCACTTGAAGAGGATGGGCACTTATTCTAATTTTACATAATGCTTGCCTTAGTTTAAATTCTTTTAAGTCTAGATACTTCTCTCTGCCAAATGAGTTTTTAAAAGAAAAATAAGTAACTAGTTTACCATGATCAGATTCCAAAGTATCTTGTCTGAAGTTAGACCAAAATTTTTGAAAACTTTTACATAGTTTGTCTTAAATTAGGTTGCAGAGAGATACCTATACAATACCTATGTCCCACTTTCAGCAACTACCATTACAGGGGGCTTCGATGGGGGGTCCCTTTCCAGAAATCCTGTCAATTTTTATACACTTTCCTGTTTCCCGTGCGGGAAAATATTTTACAAAGACTCTAAAAAAGGCCCCCTTTTCCAGTTTCACAGGCTTATTTTTTAGTGGTTCCTGCTTCATATCCTTTCCCATTTTCATGTGCTTTTTTTTCCTAATCCCATTTCCTGCTTACTCAAAAAGGCCACGATCCTGCTTCCCTCTTATACCCCATGAAGATCCATGTTACAGGGCGGACAACAAAAGGATTTCAAATTATTGCTGTAGTTGTTAAAGTTTTGACCTTGACATTTGTCCTTCAAACTTTAATATGTATGAGGTAAGTTTCATTTAGATCAGACAAATTTTGTGTTTGACAAAAAATTGAAACTCTTGATGACATCATTCAAGTCCTCCGGCTAATATCTTAATAATTAAAAGTTAATTTTTATGACAACTTGGCTAAATCAATAACCAATTATTGCTTATTTAGGTGCTAAACAATTGCAATAGCTCTATTATGGAATTTGAACACTCTATTTCCCCCATCACACCATAACCAAATATAAGTCATCATTTATCTGTCAATTACATGCATGCTAATTAAAATAAATTGATTTTTATTTAAGATTATAAAGACACAAAGAGATAACAGACCTTCCATAACACAGTGTGACAGAAGATCAATGGCCAAAGCACCTCTTTTTCCATCTCAAGTACTAACAATTAGATAGAGTACAGATTATGTTTAGATAAAATGTTTTTTATCGATTTTCCTATTAAACAGAATACAATAACACATTAACAAGGTCAAAATCCACACTGATACTACGAATATTTCAGTCTTAACATCTTTCAAATTTACGTTTATGGCCAATTTGATATTTACTAAATAAAGGTCACCATTTCTCATATAAACGCATGTGCAAAAACCATTTTTAAATTATTTTTTTATGCACTGATCAATACTCTTTTTCATAATATGATACTATTTTCCAGATTTTACGAAATCAAAGGACATGTCTTTTTTTTGAAAGCAACTTGCATTTGTACATACATGTACAAATCCATTTCCTTTCTTTTTCATATGTAGATATTTCCAGTGTTTGAAATACACTTAATTCTCAATAAAGAAAAGATAACTTATATTATGTTATGTCAGTTTTATTGTTACTATATAATGTTTTATAGGGGAGTGTGACATTTTAGTGGCCAGCAAATATAACCACAAGAATTTATATTATATTTCAACATTTGCTTTCTTTAACACAAGGTGCTTTTCAGAGCCTCAATCACTCATCTGAGTCATGGACCCAATAGACACCAATGCTCTGACCATCGAGAATCAGTGTTACAAAGTTTGGTCTCAGGCCCTAAATATGATATATGCGTCATGCTGGTAGTCATCTCTTATAGGATGCTACCCTGTAAGACATTATTTTGAAAGGGTGTTTATTAAAAAGTTTGGTTCCAATTGACCAATAGATTCAGAGTAGATCCCTGAATGAGTTATCCGCTATAAAGGTCCATTTTTTTCACTGGCTGTTATCTTAGATCAGATGCAAAGAATATACAATAACATAGAAAGCAGCCACAGCCTGCTAAGCTCACCTCGTTGCACAGCATTGTCACATGTTGCACATGTCAGTAACCAGGAATGGACTATAATCATTCGTTTAAACAGATTCAGTCATGCGTAAAATGTAGGTCAGAGACAGCATCCAAAGCATGCATTCTTGTTGTCATCCCAAAACGCATCATACATACCAGTATGGTTGATGTGGGCCATGTCAGTAAGCAGGAATGGACTTTAACCATTCTACCTAACCGAATCGCTCATGCGTAAAATGTAGGTCAGAGACAACATCCGAAGCATGCATTCCAGTCCTAATCTCAAAATGCATCATACATACCAATATGGTTGATGTAGGCCATGTCAGAAAGCAGGAATGGACTTTAACCATTCTGCCTTACCAAGTCGCTCATGCGTAAAATGTAGGTCAGAGACAGCATCTGAAGAGGCATTGTTGTTGTCATCCCAAAATGCATCATACATACCAGTATGGTTGATGTGGACGTTGTCAGTAAGCAGGAATGGACTTTAACCATTCTACCTAACCAAGTCGCTCATGCGTAAAATGTAGGTCAGAGACAGCATCCGAAGCATGTATTCCAGTAGCATCCCATAATGCATCAGGCATACCAATATGGTTGATGTGGGGCATGTCAGTAAGCAGGAATGGACCTGGGGGTACCCTGGGGGTATCACATAAGCCCCCCTCACTTCGTGAGGTGAGCTAAAAAGAATACAAGAATATTGATTCACCAATCATGGGCCCATAACAGGCAAGGAATTAAACAAAATAACAATGATTAAGTGATTACAATAAGAAAAGAAAACATATAACAAAAAGGAAAGAAAATATGTTATATAATATAAGTTATCATGCATTGAACCAACTAATATGATTATTTAGATAGTGTCGAAAATGGTTGAACGGCGCGACC